>JAEANM010008344.1:0-17081 GCA_017656035.1 Myanophis thanlyinensis | reverse complement strand
TGTTCCATGTGCTCTCTGAAAATAGAAAAGCTATTTAAAAAGAGACATTGCATGCGCACGCACGCACACACACACACTCCTCAGTAGTAATTGCATTGTTCAATAATTGTTCAAAATAATCCCAAAAGATAGTGAGTTCAAGTCTCATTTTAGCCATGAAAGCCAGCTGGGTGGTCTTGGATCAGTCATTCTCTCTCAGCCCAAGCCACCTCACAGGGTTGTTGTTGTTGGAGAAAATAGGATGTGGAAGTTATGATGGATATATTCCCAGCCCTGAGTTTTTTGTAAAAATAATAAAGGGGAGACACTAACAAACAAACAAATAAATAAACGGCATGTTTTTCTATCAGATCCAGACAGTCTGAATTTCAGAAAATTTCAATTAATTTTTTAGTCACCCTTATCCCTCAATTTATCTAGATATGTAATATTGATGGCTTTTATGTTGTAGGTCATCAAATTTTTGGATTATATATGTGTATGTGTATATGTATATGAATATATGTGTATATCTTGGGCTAACTTTAAAAAAGTGCTTGTTTATTCTGCGAAAGGGAGCAATTATTTTATAAATTCTCCATGAGAGTGCCTCAAGAAACTCAAAGACCTAAAAATAGAAGAGGAAATTATAATCTCATGTGGTTACAGCATACTTTACATTCATAGATCCAGAAGTAGCAAAAGAATCCATGGCAGGAGTACTACATAACACCTACAATGTAGCCAAATACATCAAGATCAAAATACCCAGAATCATGGACCTCATCAACTTCTACTTCACTACTTACTTTCAGTTTGATGGACAAATCAGAGGAACACCCGTAGGATCACAGCTTCTAGAAACTATAGCACTATTTTACATATAATGAAAGGTATGGATTTGATATATAGACAACATTTTCATCATAATAAAAAAAGAACTGGAGAAGACCCATGAAATAATATCTTCAACGGAATTAAATTTACCAGGGTAAAAAAAAAAACATTCCTCTTCATCAGTAGATAAAACAACAGCAAATTAGAAATGTAAACCTATTGGGGGAAAAAACCCCTCAGCATACAATCAAAATCCAGATAAGCAGGGATTAACCCTAGCCAAACAATCATGCAGAAAACAGTACCCTAATCAAAGAACTATGAAGAGAAGATCATATCTCCATCTGTTTGCCAGTTGTTAAAAATACCTTTGATAACATAGGAAACTTTCAATAGGTTCTTGAAGGTTGATGGTCCTTGACCAAAGTGTTTGTGGGATTGTTACCTTTTCTCTGATCTGAATATAATTAGAAATAAAGTTTGCATTTATTGCCTTTTTAAAAATGGTTATGTGAACAAGTTATATATGTGTCTCTAGCTTCTTAGAAGAATATCCTCTTTATTTTTTTGAATTATGATTTTATATGCAAAAACAAATAGAACTAATTCTATTCTATTCATGTTGTGGATACCTGCTTTTGTTGGTATAATTTTCAAAGTGATGATATTGTAGGATTTTTTTAAAGGATATTTTTATTTATGACCTCGTCTCATTACAAATGTGAATCCTTTGTTCATTGTCTCTTGTATTTAATGACATACAAGATTCACATGAACCCATCATCAATTTGTTTTTAGAGGCATATGGATTAACGGGCAGATTTATTAACATTTTTCCCTTTCTTTTTGATTGGCTTTTAAAATTCCAGATCTATGTTTAATTTACTTCTTTCTTGGTGAGCAACTAGACTGAAGAAGACTTTTTGCTAAAATAATTGGACTCAAGACACTTGGGCTCAATTCTTTTGGGCAAGATACAACAGGCCATTTCCTTGTAAAATCAACCTTAATATTAAATTCAAATGATCACTGAATGAATGGTTGTTAAGCAAGGACTACTTGTATATATGTATATACTACTTGTATATATGTATATGTGTATATATATATAGATAGGATTGAGGATCTGCCTAGCTTCCTCCAAACTGACCAGTAAAACAGTTCTCTAGAATTTTGTAGCCCTCAGTCTCTCTATCTATACAAAAATATTTTCTCTTCCGTTTCTTAGGATCCCTTTTCTTTGTAAAGCAGGCACCCAGTTAATAGAATTCTTCTTCTCAGTTCCACGCTGTGTACTTCTGAATTTTCCATGATACTGAGTTCTTCTGTAGTCTCTACTTACCTAATTCTGCTGCATAACAAGGAGTTTTGTGATTGATTTTGCTAAAACTGTTTTGGGGAAAATGTATGGCCAGTGACAGAAAAAAGTCTCCAAAAGGACTTGAAGAATGGATTTCCTTGAACTGGTACCCATTTATTAATCACTATTGTAGAACAAAACCCCAGATATATGTTGTTAAATAGTGTTGTGTTAACAACAATATTTGTTAACAAATATTAGCAAAGAGAGGCATTTAAGAAGACTTTTTCTATATGATCTAAGTTTTCTTAATTCATAACATTAACAAACACGCTCCCTCATGTCTATTTCTCTCTTTCTTTCTCTCTCCATCTCTCTGCCTCTCATCCTATCCAATCCCATCCCACCTCACCTCACCTCACTATCCATCCCATCCTATGCTATCCTTATCCTATCTAGAATTTTCAGTTTTAGCTGAAAATTCAGGTTATCATGTCATTATAGAGCCAGAGACATTAGCATGTCTCCTATTAATGGCTGTTATTTAAAATTATTGACTGGAAAATGAATGTTTCTAAAGGCTAATAAAAACAGCTATATTCAAATATTACTTATTATTACATGCTCTACGAGATCTCAGTGATTCTGAAAGTGATGTGAGAACTTTAGAAAATAAATCATCTCATTACATGCATTTTTTTAAATACAGAATTCCAAATTCTGACATTGCTTCTGGATATAAGAAAAGAGAATGGAACGGAAGATAGGGGAAAGTATTTTCTGGGTTGTACTTAGTGAGGTAGGAGAATAAAAGTATATTGCAATAATCAAAAGGAAAATTGAAATATTGTGGTATCTTAACTACTATGGTACATTACTAGTACAGTGAAAAGTTTGCATTCTCTTGTTGTGAGAGAAAATTACCACCGTTTCTAGTCTATTGTAGGCTCTCCTTGCTCAGCACATGTCAGGGAAAAATGCAACAGTATCTTTAAAAAAAAACTATTCTGTGTTCTTTTATTCTGTAGATATTTTTCCTTAAAGACCTAACACCTCAAAGTTTATACCAAACTTCCCTAAATCTTTTTTAGGCAATTTTTTTGTGTCAAACTTTTTACTGAGAAAAATCTAAAATTGTTCTATGCACTTTTTCCTGGTAGATGCACTGCATGTGAAAGTTTCTCCATTAACAAATTCCTTGAACATAAACTTCTTTTCTGTTCTCTTGGTAAGTATTTAATAAGTGTGTGTGGGTGTGTATGTGAGTATGAGTGTGTGTTGTGTGTGTGAAACCAGCTTCTGCAAACAAAAGGATATTGTGCATTAACATTCTGGGCAGAACTTGAACTTTTGGACGCATACAGTGTTCCAGAATTCCCCAAGAATTTTCTGTAGTGCAAATGAGGATGATGACGAAATACACAGGGTAGTCATCCAACAGTAAGAACAAGCCATAGAGTTTGTTCATAGAAATTAATTTGCCTGAGGCTAAAAGGGAAGTTCCAAATCTCTTGTTTTCTCCATGAACATGATAAAAATAGCCATCTTACGTAACATTAACAATTCAGTCCTACAGATGCCTCCTACAGAATGGGAACACAGCCTCGGTGGTAGCAGGGAAATAGCCATTTTTAAATTGTCTTAATGCTTTTTCCAATCAGTGGGGCTGCAGCTTTTTGGTGAACAGATATGACTAGTACAAAAGTTCACACATTTAATCACACATGTAATATCTCATCTCTGAAATCCTGGAGAGCTGACAGCTTGATTTATTATAAGACAGTTACTCATATTTATTATGTCTGCATCATCCCACTAAGGTGGCTGCCCAAAGAAGTCTGAATGTCAACTGGACAGTGGGTGTAAAAAATGGAAATGAAGATAGTGGTATCTAAATTCACTAGTTAATCTGGTTGGAGCCAGTGGACTAGAAGCAGAGAGACTGAGGTTCAAGTCCCCTCTCAGTCATGAAAGCTTGCTGGTGCCTCCAGAACAGTCACTATCAGTCCAATTGCTTCTCAGGTTGGACAGAAATAAGGACTACTGTTTTCAAGCCTTAAATGAGAAATGGGGTATAAATCTAATAAATAGTAATAAATTAAAAAACAGCCTGGTTTGTATAACACTTTAAAACCAAACTATGCAACTACATTATGACTTAATATGACAAAGAAACACACAGCCCATGTGAAAAAGCACCACCACATTGGTTTCTTGCTGAGTTGCAAGGTGTGTTAGAGAGAGATTTGAGCCACCTAGTTTCCTGCATTTTTGCTTTCTTAATCTGTCCATTAGGATAAAGTGCTGGTTTATCCTTCCAGTCATTAAATATAGCTTGCCATCCTTCTATTGGCTGTGATAGTTTTTTCTTTTGTGCAGGTATCTATCCTAAAATTTTACACTGGCCGTTGTTTCTCAGATGAACAGCAGAGGGCATATACTAGTCCAGAATTCCTTCCTGGTATCTTAGCCTGTTTTGTCCCCAGGCTTAAGAACTCAACATTCTCTGTGGTCACATCAGCAGTTATAATTGAAAAGGACATTGTCATCTTCTTCAAAGAGCTTACTGTCACTTTTAGGCCAATTTGAGAATATGACTGAGAATTAAATGTCTACGTTTAGATTGTAAAACTCATGGCATAAAAAAAGAAGACAATTTGAACTGCTACTTCTACATAAGGATTATTATATTTGTTGAATTCTGTATGGGACAACCATTTTCTTTTTGGTGAACTACTGTTATAGTTGAGTTGTACTCCAAGGAGCCATATTTTTTTAAGAATCTTAAACTCAAGAGGAGAAACGGTTTAGAGATCCAAGATCACATTTCATACAGCTGAAAGTTTATTTTGATATGAAGTTGGTGTCCCTCTAATTCATACCTGCCTCCTTCAATAGTTGGACAGAATTCTTAACAGGTTCTGAAATAGGCTGGAATCTTTGTCACATGTGATTAACTCAGTAGGATAAAATGGTAAAGATTAAAAGAAACATTATTTTTAATTTCTCGACTTTTTCTTTCCCTAAATACATGAAAGATCAAAAAGAGACAGTTCTGACTTTAAAAAAATCTCGGATTATTTATATTGATAATCACATTTTTTAAACTTCTAAATAGAGTTACTTTTTATCTTTATGTAAATCAAACTTTCTTCTGCTTGACAATAGTAAGTCTGAGGCATAGGAATAAATGTGGGAAATGAATTACTCATGAGATTTTATAATGGCATTTTCACTACCAATTTTCTCTAGTAACTTTTAATTATTAAAAATAATCCTAGATTTTGAACGGGGCAGAGGAATGGTTCTAGGAGTAATCTCTTTTCGATATACAAGAAAGTATTTAAATTCAAAATGACACAGATGTTGAATTTACTAATTTTAGCATTATGACCTTTGAGAAGATATTCCGAACAGGTTTGGTGGCTGATTTTTGTATATTGCTCTAAACCACAATGAAGTTTGTTTGGTTTAAGTTTAGAATGTTCAGAATGCAATCTGGAAATTATGGTGTTTGGGGAAAAAAATATTTTACTTGTGTTCTAAAGACTTATCTCTGTTTCTAGTCCTGTAGTGGTTAAGGTAGCAGGCTAGAAACCAGTAGACTGAATTCTAGCCATGCTTCAGGCCGAAATCCAGAAGCAGCATCAAATCTCCCCCCCCCAAATAAACATTTCTTCTTTAAATGCCCTGTCTCATAATACTGTAGTACATTTATCCCTGGAGAATGAATAATAGGAAAAAAATGTGAGAAATTAATGAAATTTCTTGACTTAGAGGAATGATGAGAATTGCATTAGGTCTGAATTTTGGAATATTCTGCATGAAGGTGAAATGGAAAGATGTCTTTTGAATGCAGCATGAGCGGTGATAGAAATAAAGTACATGGAAGAATGAATGAAAAGTTTGTTCAATGTTTCCACAATGTTTCCATGGAATAGGGAGTAAGAGATGTGCAATGTTCTTATGTGTGAGAATGCATTTCCCAACTAATAAAAGTCTAATAAATTGTGTAAATATGGTACAAGGCAGCTATAGGTGGCTTTCTATTTTTATTCCCTCCTATCTCTACTTCCACTGTTGGAATGAAGAGATGGGAGGAGATGGAGGAGGAGGTTCAGTAGAATCAGATTTGCAAGAACTGTTATTATAGCCAATCTCAATAAAAGTAGTTTTAGCCTTCCTGCTGAGCTGATTCCATGGCCTGGAACTGACAGTGACATAACTATAAAGTTATGCTTGAAAGAAGATGTACTGGTTGCAATTCTTGTGGTGTCACCTTAGCTTGTTTTGTAATAAATCTAAGTAATCAGGCCTCCGGTGTGATTTGTTACTATATGGTTTTGACAACTTGGTTGTTTATCAACTTTATGGATAAATATATAAGGATTGCCTGTGAGCTTGGAGATATGTTGATGTATTCTTAATACCCTGCAATGGATGAGAATATGAATGATTTGCAGAGAATGTTGGATAGATTGTACAATGAAACAAGGAATATGGAACTGAAAATTAAAGTCTTATAACACCAATATAATTGTGCTTAACAAGAAAAATTGAATGAATAATTTGTAAGTTACACATATACATGGCAAAAAGCTAGAACAAATTAATGAAGTTGTGTAATTTGGTAAACCAATCACTACAAATGGAAAAATTGAGACATGCTAAGTCATGAAAATAATGATGGTGGGTACAGTAGTGGCTGCTACTACTGTACCCACCAAACAGGAATGACTGTTTGTCAAAAGGAACAAAAAGGGATATGTAAAATACTTTTGCCCAATTTATTATATGAAAGTGAGAGTTGGGAATGTTAAGAGAAACATAAAAGTAAGTTGAATTCAAAGAGGATGGGGTAAAAAAAATAAACAGGTAAAATACATGTCTAATTAATTAATAGGGATTAAAAGTGAGGGACTGAAAGGTATAGACAAAGTACTGAGATTGTACACAGAGATGGAATCAGTAAAGATTGAATTGCAAAACAAATATGATGTAACAAATATGATGTAACAAATATGATGCAAAACAAGTATGATGTAAATTGCTTCAGACTTTGTCTGCATTAAGGTATGGAGAAAAGTGGGTATTATGTGTATGAAAGCATCATAACAAAATGTTATCCTATAATATATGTCTACTATGGTACTATACTACTATACATATTATGGTGCACCTAATACAAGTTACATAATCATAATTTGCACAACAGTAATGACACCCATGTTTCTTCCAGATGGTCAGAAAGAAGAGAAAGAGTAAGAAAGATATGTCGAATAGAATTGATGAGATCCTATAAAAGAGACAGGAAAGAGAATTTTATAGAACAAACGTGTTAAACTTTTTTTTGGCTCAGTCTATTTTCTACTCTACATAAGTTTATTTTGAAAGATATTAGCATAATGGGTTAATACTTGCAGAAATATTAACATAGCATGTTAATATTTCTGTATTTAATATGATTCATATTTTACTCACATATATTACTCACTCTGCTTTAAGATAATAGAGACAATATAAAAAAGGAATTGGATAAGGTTTACCAGCTTGTGTGAACCTAGTCAGCGAGAAGACAGAGGAGTAAAGATATGTGCTCCTGTCACACTAATCTGTATATCTGAATCTCTGTATATGGTAGTGTCTGGAAGGTCTGCAAAAGGCATTTACACAAATGAAATTATTCACACTTATATATTTCACCAATAAATAAATCATCTGTTTTCAAACCTTCCAAATAACAGAAAGAGGTCAAGAAATAGACTTAATTCTGAAAGGACTTCTGAAAGGAACTAACTGTAGGTCATCATTTTATGTTGCGCTGAAATAGTTAGATCTCGGAAAGCTGAGTGGATCTGTGGAGACTAAGATATAAATGCCAAAAAATATAAAGAAGGTAGATGGAACAGTAAAACAAAATATTGGATGCTTTGTGTGAAATATACATACAATACCATAGGTATCAAAGCTGAATCAATATAATAAAGCTTCACTAGGAGACTGAAAGCTGAGATATAGAGCTCTCTATGCAGTTTCCTTATTTCTCAGTTTACTCCAATAAGATAAGGTGAGTATCTTTTTCTCCTTAAATGCCACATGTAATAAATTATGTATGCTGCATTTCCATATGCTAGATTTGGACAGGGCTGACATCCCTTCCCATACCCATACAGACCCTCCCCTCATTTTGTCTTATCTGACTCACACAAATATACAACAGGACATGTAATAAGATAACTAACTCTTGTTGGATGATATTCCATGTTCTCCATAGTGGGTTGATATAGAATCCAGGATTGGGTTTCCTCCTGCTCACACTGATTGGCTGAGTCTATAAATTGAGCTGTGACCTCGCCTTGTGCGACCGCCTGGGCCCCAGCTTTTCACTCAGCCACGCTAGTGAACGGTTGGAAATCCTTCTCCTGAGATTAAGTTGAGTTGTAGTTAAGGCCTTTTCTCTAAATTGTTATCAAGGTAATGTAGTTTTCTTAGAGTTGGAGATTGAGGATTAAAAGAAGAATAAGGAAAGAGGGGTCCTTTATTACACCCCCTCCTCCCCCACTTCCCACAGGGATTACAAAGAAGACGGAAGATTCCTGATAAATCAGAAGACTTGGACAAGAGGAGGCAAGCTTGTGGA
Source organism: Myanophis thanlyinensis (assembly GCA_017656035.1). Taxonomy (NCBI): domain Eukaryota; kingdom Metazoa; phylum Chordata; class Lepidosauria; order Squamata; family Homalopsidae; genus Myanophis; species Myanophis thanlyinensis. The sequence goes on along the minus strand of JAEANM010008344.1, from coordinate 8,325 downwards.
AATAGGTATCGTACATGTGGGTGTCCGGACGGGCCCCAAGCAACGTGGGAGATCTGGTGGAGCTCCGACATTTCCCTTGGCAGGGTTATTTCTGAATATTAGCTTGCTATTGTATTGTGTGAGTTTAGTAGTAGAGAGAAAGTCATTGGTGTCTGGTCAATAGTATGAATCACAGTGAAGGCAATTCAGGTGCTTGGCAACTGGCTCACATTTATGACCGGTTGCAGCATCCTGCAATCACGTGATCATGATTTGTTACCTTTTTGCCAATTTCTTCCCCATTGGGGAAGTTGGATTCACTTAATGACTTTATTGCATTAGTGTGATTGACTTAATGACTGCAATAATTTACAAAATTATCACTGTAAAACTTGTTGTAACATTCAGTCTGATTCCACTTACGATCACACTACCTTATCCCAATTGTAGTTGTAAGTTGAGGACTTCTTGTATTTTTTGTTAAAGCATTCTGAAGTGGTATAGCTTACAAAGCCTGAATCTGCTGTGAAAACTATTATCATAGATTTTTATGTAAAATTGTAAGCTTCCAAGAGTCTTACTTTGATTGTGGTAGGATAGAAATGTTAAATAAAATGATTATTTAAAAAAAATAATGCCTTTGATATAAACAATGAAGTTAAATAGATTTTTTTTTAAAAAAATTGAGGGGCTAACAGTATATTAATTGCCACTTACACCTGTTCTTTGTATTGACTTCTGAGTAGTTGGCTTGGGTATGGCTTCACATGCTAGTTAATGACAGAAACCATAAGAAGAATGACTTATTTGTGACACAGAGTGATTCAGGCACATGAGATAGGATGAAGTAAAGGACATAAGAAGAATAGCAAAGAAGAACATAATAAAAGAGAGAAAAATTCAAAATGTTGAAAGGATGAGGAGTGCTTATTGTTTGAGTGGTATCAATAAAACTGTTGTATTCCTATTGTATTCTATCCCGAAGCAGCTTTAAGCAGCATCAAATAGAGAATAAGGGTTAAAAACTTCTTTGAGTAAGTAATACCATATTTTTCGCTCCATAAGACACACCTTTTTGTCTCTCAAAAGTGCGTCTTGTGGAGTGAATATTGCCGAAATCATTAATCTGCCCCAGGCGGGACCACTAGGTTGCATCGTCCCACCCATCCGCCAGCCCCTACCCTCTGGCCAAGTGCAGGACTTTTGCAGAGGCCAAAAATAAGGATATGTAGAAGCCAAAAACAGGCCGCGTGGAGACCAAAAATGGAAGTGAATCTTATGGTCACGTGTGTCTTATGGAGTGAAAAATACGGTTAGTATCATAAATAACAATGACACCAATCAACAGAGGCAGATCCTAAAATGGAACCCAACATCCTCCAAATATTCTGTAAGTACTTCTTCCTTTCAGAAATTAAATAAATAGGAAGAGATTCTTCTATACATGGGCACTTTGCTCCACAGGAGGGACACCACCTTGAAGAGACCATTCTCAGATCCTGCAAGATTGGCAGATTCACTTTGGAGCAGTTATCTCTTTCCTCTGGGAAGTCAAGGTGCACACGTTTGGGAAAGCAGACTCACCAGCAGATTGTATTCCTACCAAAGGAGTTATATGAAGAAGATTGGTAAAATGAGTAATCCAAAATTATCCAGTAAGATGTATGGTGGAATGGGGACTTGAACATAGATCTTCTGGGTTCAGTTCCAACAAATTATCCATCACTCTGAATGTCTCACAAGGTCAGATACTGAAGCTGATGTTACTAAGCATTATTTCAAAGTAATGTTTTGTGTCAGGGTTGTTAAGAATGTAATACATCTACTTAGAGTTAAATGAAATGAACTCAATGAGTCATACATTGATCTAGTTTGCACTATTCATTAGGGCTGTGTATCACCTCACATTTGAAGGGGAAAGTAGTATCTGGAAGCACACAGCACAATTTCTTGAAACAGTTGTGTCTTTTCTGGAATTGTTCAGCTGTTCTCAGAAACTGTTCCCAATCCCAAGAAAAAGACCCATTTAATATCAACAATGTATCCAAATCTTGTGGAATTCAACCATGATTCTTCCAATAATGGCTCAATGTTTTTAAGGTTGTAGTTTTTAATATAAGATTTAACCCATTTTAGTCTTAAAGCCTCCTAAATGTATAAAAAAAAGTGCTGCCTTTGTTTTCAGTAAAGATAGTCCTCAATTTGTGGCTGAAATTGAGCCTAGAATTACAGTCATAAATCATGGTAGTCATTAAGCTAGACAAATGCCACAATTTGCTTGTTAAAGAAATGCCACTGTTATATCCAATGAATTGTTTTCCCAGAAACTGGAAACACCAGAATCTCTCTCTCTCTTTAAAATCTTTAAGATTTTTAAGAAGAGACTGGACAACCACTTGTGTGAAATGGTATAGGTCTCCTGCCAGAAGGGGCTGGACTAGAAAACCTTCAGTTCTCTCCTCTCCTCCTCTCCTCTCCTCTCCTCTCTTGGTTCCTGTCCTTGTTACTGTTCTGTTCTAGAGTTTTTGTCTGTCTGAGAGAAATTAGGACAAAGCAGGGCCTACATTTGTGTGCTCAGTGAAGCAGTTGCTGTCATTTCAAAAGAATCTCCATAGTGTTGAGATGGTGGAATTCATGCTTGGAAGACATGCACCTACTGAACCAAAGTACATTTTCCTAGGAACTTACGCTCCAGTCTGTTAAATGAAAATCTGTACAGTAAAATATGACATTAGATCTTCTGCTGTTTAAAGGTTAAAAACAGCCAGATAGGATGTTACTGTTTGGTAGTTGAGTTTGGTAGATGTATGCTTTAGGCAAGCACCATGATTTTCACAATGCCACCATATCATCAACTTGGTAAAAAAAAAAAAAATCCAGCATTTTAGTGCTCAAAGTATGTTAATTGTATTCCTTGACATCTAAAAAAAGTCTACATATATTCTCTGATATCTCTGATTGGAACAATTTTTAAACGCATTGTTAGCTTGTAGCTTTAGGAAATAGTTCTTTTTATGAGCATGATGATAAGATATCTTGAATAGCTGACTGGGGTTTTCACTAAACTGCCCGTGAATGCTGTAACCATCTGTTTTTCTGGACATTTGTCAGGGGGAGTATGGCAGAGGCAGCTGTCTGAAAAAGGGATGCTTCGGATGATGAAGCGGGCCATTGTTTTGGAGCAATTCTCTTGCATTCAGAGATTCTACCCAAGCGTGCTCTAGAGCAATCAAAATCAAACTATTGTGTGTACCAATCATATTGATCTGAAAAGAAGATGGTGGGATGACCCCATTGTCAATACAAAAACTGGTTCAGAGCAGATGTATTCTGGCCAAAGTACAGCCTTAGCAGGAAACGTTCAGGGAAGCTAGAGGGCTTATGCTCCCTACTGGGGAAAAATAAAAGATCATGCCAGACGAAGGTCTTGTTTAAAGCAAAAAATAAAGGCACAGATCTGCTTGGCATTGCTAGCAATTTGCTTTTGAAAAAATGGTTGACATTACTACTGTGTTGCCACTTATTAATCAATTAAAGCTGATTGGTTTCGCTAAATGAATTGTTCATAAGAAGGATAATTGTGAGATTTATTTGTATGGATTTTAAATGTCAGCAAAGAAGGTTTTTTATTTTATTTATTTTTGTGGTACCATAGAAAGATGACATTTGTATTGCTTGTTAAAAAGCATTCATTCTAGTTTCATGCACAATTTAAAGATTTCACCATTTATTATTTAAGACTGTAGTATCTGGAAGACATCTTTCATTAAGCAATTAACAAATCTCTGTAAAAATCTACAAAAGCATATGTGTTTATATTTAACAAGTTTTTATACAATCAGCCAAATTTTCAGTTCAAATTCGCATGGCAATAATTAAAAGATTAAAATATGTTGATCAACAATTTTAACTGGAAGCAACATAATTTTCAAATTAACTTTAAAAAAAGATAAAATGTAATTAATGTATAGTCCTAACCCCAAATGAGAGCATATCCTTCAATCATACTCAATTACCAGATAGTAAGCTGACTTGTATCCAGTGGACTTTCTTCCAATATTGTTACAAGTAATTGTTGAGATATAATTTATATGATAAAAGACTCCATGAAGACCTCTCTAAAAAACCTTATATCAGTGTTTCTCAAATTTGGCAACTTTAGGACTTCCAGGAGTTGTGGACTTTAACTCTCAGAATTTCCAAATATTGAAGTTTGAACATTGAAACAAATACTGAAGTTGTCAAATTTGAAAAACACTGTTTTAAATGCAACCATAACTGCATGGAGTCTCCCCAAACTTTTAATTCAACCTTCAAAGATCTTTCCAAATAGACATCAACTTGTAGTATGTAGTTTTAAATATACTACAGGAAAAATAAATACCTGAAAAATATTCAAATAACATGCTGATTGAATTTGGGCTAAAATCACATTTAGTTTCTGTTTTGACTTCATCTACTTCTTTATCTTGCTTTTGCTTACTTTTACAAACAAAGACACACACATACAGCATGGCATGCTACCCAAAGGCCAAGTGTGACCCTTAGCATGAAAAATGCATCTCTCTGGTTATGTGTCCAGCAGGCTGCTATGGCTTGTTCAACAGACTATGCTTAAAACAGAGGTTTGAAGAGTAAAACACTGGAATCTATTTAATTTTATTAATTAATTTGTAGCTGTCTGCCTCTAACAGTAGACATGGCCTCAAAGCTGCAAGAGATGACTACAACCAATTCAACAATGACTTATTTAGAAATACTGGGCTCATTTAAATTAATTTATTTTGAAGTATCCATTAAAAAAAGTTTCATACTTTGATAAATCAGGCATGCAGAATCCCTTTTAGATAAGTATGGTATCCTCCTGATGTTCTTAGAAGCCCTACTCATATCTGCCTAGGCTAATCTACACACTGAGGAAAACTATGATATAAACCTTTGGTGTGATGGTATGGCTGGTAAATGAGAAGCAGGTACATAAATGTGTGATATGTTGAAGGGCATCAGGAAGAAAAGGCAGCATGGCCTGGTTAGCTACAATAAAAAGCTGAAACCTAATCATGATAAATACAGCAATAAAGTTTAAAGTACTCTTGCTGTGAGTAATAAAAAAGGTAAAAAGTAATGAAAAGTTAACTTGCAACATGGCACTTAAAATAATTTTACAAATGCTTCTTATAATCTACCATAAATATTATATGTCCTTTTAAATGAAAAAAACTATGTTTATATTGCAGGAATTGTTATCTTATTTATGATTTGCAAACATAATTAACAAGGAAAGTAACTATTATAGTTTTATTTATTTCATGTCTTTATTGAATTGTTGGTGATGATTTCATGTATCGGGCATGGCTGTATTTGGTGTCGTCAACTAAGTAATAATAACTAATAGCTAAATCAGCATAGAATTTTACAAAAAGTATTAATTGACAAAGTAATAGTTTGCTAGATTTGGTGATAATTTCCCCCATGCATTTCCATAAGACTGTCTTCCATCTTTTTAAACACTTCACAAATTAATTCAACCTAGTTATTAATATATTTAACAAACTGCAGGGGATGTTACCTCACATATTCTGCCTGGTGTTTTGGAAGGTGGAGTCAATCTTGGCTGTTGGCAACTATATAAATATAGTTTATAAAATAACATTTCAGTAACAGTTTTCCATTGTCTTCATCCTAAGGTTGAGGAAGATTGCCTTCTCCAAAGTCAATCAGCTGGCTTTTGCGCCTAGGGCAGATCTAGAATTCTAGCAGTGGTTTCCCCACTGCTTGTCCAGCATCTCAACCACTCAATTGCGTTGATTGTCATTTTCCATTTTAGGAATATCATTTTTAAAAACCCTCCAGAATAATACATACATATAGAACTCATCAAAATGGCTCTAGCTATTGGTTCTGTCCAAGGACTCCTTAAAAGTTTACCCTGTCACATCTTTGTTCCTGGTGAGTTGAGATTTTTTTTTCTTCTAATCAGTTAGGCAGCTACAAATTCACTTGGAGTACTTGCTTTAGGTGTTAAAAGTCTGAGAAGTCTTCTTAAGTGGAATCAGGCCACATTTTTTGTTTTCCCCAACACTGTTTTTTCAGATGAATTGTAAACATCAAGACTTTGCCAGCATCCGTTAAAGTGAACTTCCCTCTTGAGTCATGATGAAATTTGATATTTATTTCTATCAGATGAGAAGTTTTCTCCTATTATTCTTGTTCTATAGAATGACACTACATTTCTTTGGAGCAGAAAATATAACATTTGACTCCAGAAAGGAAAAAAAAATATTAATCATTGCCAAATGTGATGGACCGCTGAATTCACAAAAACTTTGTAACCTGCATAGGATATGGGTGTAGTAGATAGACTGTTTCTGGTCCCCAAGACTTCATATGGGCCTTGACAGTGGGACCCATTGCCTGAAGTTTGTTCTTTTCTGGGACAGGCATTGCTTATCTAGCAGTTCTGGCCCTTTTGTTTCAGAAAATATTCATGCTTAGATTACTTTTTCTGTCCTTTCTTTATTGTGCATAGGAGTTAGACGTGTATGTATATCTCTTATAAATAACCCACATTCCCATTCTTTGATAATTAAGCTCACTTTTATTTGATTTCAGACCATAACAAAGGCACTCTAGCTAGTTGCATGATAAGAGTCCATTCTGCCCAAGAAATGAGTAGGGTTTTGGCAGTCAGCGGAAGCCTCCCAAATTATTTCTCTGATCAAAATAAAAGTCACTTCTGCAATATATTTGTGTCTCAAATTCCTCTAGGTCAGCAGCAAGATCACCATCTTAATTTACAGTGTTGGTGTAAAGTTTATTTCCCTTGACTGTGACAAAAAGGTTGAATAATAGAGTTGAGGAGGCACCAGGGTCATCAAATCTAGCCCTCTGCTCAGTGCAGGTTTCCAAATTAAAGCATCTATGACAGATGGCCATTAAGCTTCTGCTTGAACACAGGCACCAAAGGAAATTCCACCACCTTTGGGGGGGGGTACGGAATTGATTCTATAACCCTTGTTTTAGAAAGTTTTCCCCAATATTCCAACCAAATTTTATTTCCAGTAAATTTTATGCAACGTAATGCATTTTGCATATTGGGTCAACAGAGACCAGGTCATGGAGAGTTTAACTATATTCTTTCAGTCACTCTTTTTCCCCTTGTTTCCTCTGCCATGCATCTTGGCAGCATCTGTTTTGTGCCGTCTTTTCAATGCTGTTTGATCAGAAGGGGGGAGGGAGGGCAGAGGAGGAGAATAAGAGAAAGATGTGGCTTCACCTTTTCCCCAAAGACTCCTTTCTCTGCCAAATTCATCCCCAGCTGCTTTTCCTCTTGTCAGAGAAAGAATCCCATATGGTTTTTCCGTATGGATGGAAATCTGTACATTTTAATACTGCTAGAATGGGATCTTGGCCCATAGAAGCTGTGTGTCTTGAGATGGATTTTTAGGCTTCCAGGGTTGGTGTTTTGATCTCTCTTGTTTGCCAACATGCTGGCCACTGGTCCTTTCTCCTTCACCTTGCTTTTTTCAAAGAAGACTATTTAGCAGGCAGGCTCCTTGCCAAATTCTGACCATGTTGCATGGCATCTGCAGCCCTGTGCATGAAACAGTGAAGCTTGATGGAGGGCACCTCTGATATCTCAGCTCTGAAATTTGATTAATTTCTTTTATAGAATGCTGCAAAATATTGACACTGTTCTCTTTTCATAAGCCATTTAACTAATACACTTGTATTTAATTTTTGAGGTAAAGATTATATTAGAAAAGCCAGAAAAGTTTGAGTGCAAAAGATGATTTGGTGGCAGTTCATTTTACACTCCAAAGTGAAGTAAATCTTTTAAAATTATATTTATTAAAAAGGGTAGATGAACCAAAATTATTCTGGATTTCTTCTAGATTAGTACTTAGAACATTAGCGATTTAACTGTAGCATTTAAAAAGAAAATTCAGAGTGGAGGTCATGTTGTTGTTAGTTGCACAGTCATGTCCGACCCATCGCGACCCCATGGACAACGTTCCTCCAAGCCTTCCTGTCCTCTACCATCCCCTGGAGTCCATTTAAGCTCACACCAGCTGCTTCAGTGACTCCATCCAGCCACCTCCTTCTCTGCCATCCCTTCTTCTTTTGCCTTCAGTCATTCCCAGCATTAGGCACCTCTCCAGTGAGTCTTTCCTTCTCATTAGGTGGCCAAAGTATTTGAGTTTCATCTTCAGGATCTAGCCTTCTAAGGACCAGTCAGGGTTGATCTCCTCTAGGACTGACTTGTTTCTTCACCTTGCAGTCCAAGGGACTCACAGGAGTCTTCTCCAGCACCATAGTTCAAAGGCCTCAATTCTTTGGTGCTCA
>JAEANM010008343.1:0-17081 GCA_017656035.1 Myanophis thanlyinensis | reverse complement strand
CCAAAGATGGCTGTGCTAGCTCCGCCCCTTCTTGCTACAGATGAAAACATAATCTATTTTGTGGATAGCCCTCGTAGTTAGTAACATTGCCCTGTGCCTAACATCCCTCCCCCACTTCTTAGAGAGTGAAGGGATTGCCTAAACAAGCTACATCTTCTTGGGCTGCTTTTCTCTACAATGCAATACTTCCCTAAAAACTTTCCTAATGCAAGTTAACAAGCTCAGCTCTGTGACTTAGTTGATCTAGAACTTCCACACTTGCTGCCTGAAATTGATAAGATCCTAATCTTATATTAAATTTTTCATATTAAGGGTTTTGTAGTTTTCTAGACAAATAGCAGGTCTTATAGTATATTCTTTTCTATGTATATTCTCCATTACCTGACTGTTAACTCTCTTGAAATCCCTTTCTCTCCAATGACAGTAAATTCAAACATTAGTTAGCAAACATCTTGCTAATTATTTTAGTGCTTGTGAGAGCATTCCAAAGTGTAGGAGAATTGGGGGAAATGGCTATAAGATTTGTCCTTTTACCAGTCTTCTTCTTGAGTCAAGTTTTGGAAATCTTCCCTGTTGTTTGGATTCATCTGAACATTTGGGGTTGTATCATTAGCAGTGGAATATAGCATACTTTTAATCATGCGATTTTTTTTCACTTAGTGACCACTTCACTTAATGCCATTTCCAGTATCAAGGTTGCTAAATGAAGACTACCTGCAATTCAAATGCTTTCAGATTAAGTCTTGCCAATATGAATTCTAGTTGTACTTTCCTCATCATGGAACTCTCTAGATTATAACTGAGATTATAACTCCCACATATTTACTTGATACTAAATTGATAGATAGCAATTCTGGGAACTTTATGATTAGCATACCTAGATAGTACCAAACTGGGAAATGGGGCTAAATTTACTGTCTTCCTGCAAATGTGTCTTTCCACCAGAACACTTTAATTATCTTACTCCATGATGCTTTTTAGCTGTCTCAAAAATTAGATAAAGATGTGGAATGCCCATAAATACTAGCATCTAATCTCAGAATATCTCAAGGATGAACCTGACTAACAGCCTCTAGCTCAGCCTCTAGTTGATCCTGCCATACTCAGACCCAATGCTATTTTTGTTATAGTTAAATTTAGTAGTGTACAAAGCATTTTGAGGTCAAAATGTTCAAGCCTCATAATATCCTGTTCCAACTTTTAATAGTTGGTTTGCCTGAAAATAGAAGTATGCTGATTATGGTATGTTCTTAGAATGGTCAATTCCAAGATTAGATTGCTTCTGGAATACTCAGAACCAGATGTTCCATCAACATATTCCAATGTTTTAGCCACAAAATGTTTCCTATGTTGTTGTTGTTAGTTGTGACGTTGTGTCCAACCCATCACAACTCCATGGACAACGTTCCTCCAGGCCTTCCTGTTCTCTATCATCCTCCAGAGACCATTTAAGCTCACACCGACTGCTTCAGTGACTCCATCCATCCACCTCATTCTCTGCCATCCCTTTCTTCTTTTGCCCTCAATCGTTCCCAGCATTAGGCTCTTCTCCAGTGAGTCAGTCCTTCCTTCTCATTAGGTGGTCAAAGTATTGGAGTTTCACCTTCAGGATCTGGCCTTCTAAAGAGCAGCCAGGGTTAATCTCCTCTAGGACTGACTGCTTTGATCGCCTTGCAGTCCAAGGGACTTTCCTATAACTTTAGTTAAATTATTGATTAACCACTCAATTACCAATAAACTAAGAATGACCTTTTATGTTTGATTACTTAGATCAAGCTTGGGTTATTGTGCTAATCTAACTTGAAGGCTTGTTTTTTTTAAATCCATAGGCAGGTCAACTTTTTTTCTTGTTGAGATTATTTTAAAGATACCCATACCTTGAATTTGAACCACAGTAGGCAAGAAGATCCTGACTGTGGTGTCTCTCTTGGCTTATGATCACATCAGGAAACTTCCATACTACAATCATTTATGAGCTAGTGGTATTCATTAAAGGACCCCCTGTAAGCCTAATCAGTGGCTTGTTTGAATGCATGAGTTGCATTCAAACTATGAGAATGCATTAAACTATGCATGAGTTAGCTTTAAAGAATTTGACATAAAAATTGTCACCACTGATAGCTGTAACTGTGGCCACATGGAATCAGCATCAGAAAGAGTTTTATATTATCAGCCAGAGATCACTAGTCTGCACTTTAGCTAATATTTTCTTATTAGATTTGAGTTTGGTTTTTCATCAGGACCAGGTTATCCTCTCCTTCTTCTGGCTCAATCACAAGAGCCAAATTATTTGAATAGAATAATTCAAAAAGTCAAAGGTAGCTTCTTAGCTTCCCTACAACAGTACTATATGGGCTACAAAGCTTCACCAACCATGATCTTCTGGTTGATCAAGAACCACATCAATGACCTACTGGAAAGAGCTTGTATCACAAGAAGGTATGCTGACTGTAAAAGGAGAGCAGCCATTTTGGTCCACACAATACTAATATTTCCTGGAAGACATAGACATATGTAAAGAAGGTACATGATTCTCCAAATTCTTCTTTACAAAACAATGTAAGATTAATTTCAAATCCTTAAATGATGCTTCCTTCAGAAAGATGTTTTGGAAAATAGTCCTTAGATGTTAACTAATGGTGGCTGTTTTGCAACAGCAAGCTATAAAGCTAGACTTTTTTTAAAGCAGTGTACTGTATGTTCACAGCTTGTTTGCTTAAATTCTCCTTACATGTGAGCAATAAACAATCCCTGGAGCTTTATTTGAGCATAGTTTTATATTACATATGAATTGTTCCCAATGAACTAGAATTCATAAACTAACTTGAAATCTTGATTTAAGGCTTGCTTCCAATTGTGAATTATTTAGGAACAATTTCCCTCCAATCTAAGATTCATACACAACACATTTTGCTAAATTGAGGCTTCTTTATTTTTTTATGTGTATTTATTAATTTAGGGAATATTCAGAATTCCATGGATGTAATATATGTATGAAAAATCTATGAAATGAAATGGATTGCATGTCATCTTCTCACCTGACTTTTCAACCAACAAAACAGTAAGAGCCTGACAAAATCTCAAAAATATTTTAGAAAGATTTAATGGTTAAAAAAAAAAAAAATCCAGGTATCGTGTCAAACTTTATTTTACTAATTTGTCACAGAGAGACCAACCCATGAATTAGAGTCCAATTATGAAATCTGCACCAGCCCTCTGATAAGGTCTCAAAAGCAAAGCCGGATACATTCTTCTGGAAGAAATGACTAAACATTTACCAAGTCCTTCCTTGCGTTAGTGTATACTCCAGGGAGTCTCTAGTGCATAAGCTAATTAAACACAAGCAGTTCTGTAATGCTTTCTTGAATTCTTGATTGCTTCCAGGCTCTGCTGCCTCAAGGGCTGAAGCCAACATCCTTCACACTTAAGACTACTTCACAAACTTCATAGGGCCCATTAATTTATTTTACATACAGTACACACATTAGCTTCAATTTGTTTTCAGGAGCTCTTTCAGTCTCAGATAAACAACTAAGGTACTGCTGAGTGCACTCCAGGAAACAATCTTTTTAGAACATGTAGCTAACATATTTGGCAGTGGCTGCCTTAATCCAGCAGTCAAGGAGATGTTTATAAGTCAGCATCTGGATACTTGCAGAGAACAATTATCTGTTTACTACAAAGTATAACCAAGGTCTTTAAAATTATACCTGGAATTTCTCCAATTCTTACGTACAGTTATATGCCTTGTAAACTTCAGACAAAGTGCTTTAAATGCATTGACAATTTAAGAGACTAACTACTCTTTCCCAAACCAAATGTGTCCAAAAAAGGGATCTCTCTTCCTTCACTGTAATGATGATCTTGGCCAAACTTAGATCACTCAAACCCAACCCCTTCATCCATAGTTGTCATAATTAGATGGCAAACTAGCCACCTGGTTCAGGGTTTAACTCAGATACCTTGAGAAGAAAAGGAAAACTGACCCTGTACCAAGACACCAGAAGTAAAATGAGCAGTGACAATTCCTTTGGGAAAAAAAGTACCAGTTGCTTTTACAGTGACTGGAAAAGATATCATGTGTCTGGCTGAAGGATAAATGTGCCAAGGTATAACTATCCTGTGACCCAAACCCTTAGAAATCTCTGAAAATATGTCAAGGAGGGCTGATCACATTCTTTATCCAATGTTATTTCCTTCAGAGGAAATGGGGAAAATATTCACATAATTACTGTATGTAGAAAGTCAAATTTTAGCTGAGGACACACTCAAAAAAGGGACCATACAATTTTACATATACTATCAGATTTTTGTATATAATATCAAATACATATGGTATAATAGTATAGATATTTCTACTAGTTAGTCATTTTTTAAAAATTACAATGATCATACACAAATGTAATATATGAAGGAGTCTTCTGGTTTTTTCCCAAAATTATCACAACTAATGATTTATATAAAGTATCTAATTACTGTTTCATTAAAGTTAATGTTTTTAAGGGTTATATTATTTTTTCTCTCTCTAAGGACCTCCAGACAATATACGCAATGATTCTTCTCATCCCATTTATTTTTTCCTGTTGTGTCTCCCACATTCCTATTAAGAAAGGGAAAACTTCACCCACATTATGATCTTCATGACCAAACTAAGTTTGAATCTCCCAAGTCTAAGCCTTGCTATTAATAACAGCCCTGTTCTAGATATTTCATCTATCATTGGTTTACTCTAACAATTTTTTTTTACAAAAATGCGCAAGAATACTTCAAGGTGCATGTTTCTTAACAAGGCTAGCTATATCTCAATTAAGAAAAATGTTACAATGCTGAACAAATACAGTGGTTGTTTCCATAGCAAAATTTATGGCTGAGTCACAACTTTGTCTTAGCGCTAACATTTCATTTATTCTAAAACATACTGCACAAATGCTTATTTCACAACAACAAACACAAATTAAGTGCAACTGAAGCTAGGCACATGGCTTGATATTATCAAAAGATGGGCATAAATATATACAGTTAGCCCTTCATTTATCAAACCAGATATATATCAACCTTTGATTAGAGAGGTATTGTGATGCAATGAGTCCATGAAAAGGGTGTGTGATGTGATAGACTACAGTAAAGCAGCAGGTTTCCAAGCACGAAGGGAAGGAAAGAGCATATTTTGGGAAGGGAGGGGAAAAGACAAGAGAAAGCAGAATCCTGAGCTGGATTGTGGGAAGAGAAAGATATTTATGATAGCCTCACCCTAGAATCTATCAGCATATATACATTCACTTGGAGTAGTGTAGATTTAGTCTGGCAAGATTCTCTCTATAAGGTATAAACAAATAAAGAACTGAACTTTGGCCAGATTGTTTTGCTATGCTTGACCGGTATTCAGTAAATTAAAAAGATAGTTTCTTGGTGATCTGTGCCTGGATCTTGTATGTCAAGTCTCCAGGGCAGAGGTATTTCAGTGGAGGAGGGGAGACAGAAAAAAAAACCCTAACGGCAGAAGTGTTGACAAATAGATGGTAGAGAAAAAAAGAGCTGGGAAGTTTGGGGGTTGGCAGACCAATTGTATGCTATCACCAACCTTGTCCTTAGCTTCAAACATTGATTATAAAACTCCTGCCTCTTCCAAAGTGTCATGCCCTGCAATGGTACGTGAGAAAGACTTTGAGAGACAGTCTGAAGAAATGTTGCCTAGGGAACAGTCAGATAAGAGATAACACATCTGCAACTGCATAATGGATGGAGAAAGACAAGTCAGAAGGGATCTTTCCTAGATTCTCAGACTATAAAGAAGACGGCAGAAGATTTGTACTTTCAGACCTGCAAAGTTTTATTAATGTAGACTTACAATGAAATAGAATAAGCTCATCTGGTTGTGTTTCTTAAGTCTGGTTTACTTGGGATAACTAACAGGGTCTCTTTCACCTACTTCCCATTAGTTTCCACCACTTCCTATGTCTTTTAAGTGAAGCGTTAGAGGAAGTTAGGAAAGTGAGCAACCAGAAAGACCAATTGACAGGCTGCCAAACATGGCAGAGGAAGAGGGAGAAAAGGGTAAGGTGCACCAACCAGCTTTATAAGACTCTTCTACTAGGCTTTTGTCTTGGCCAAAACCAACATCAACCAAGAAACAAGGCTTCAGTATGCCAAGCAACAGTCTGCCTGGAACAATTCAGCAAAACTCCCAAATTGCACTATGTTTGTTTTGCTTTGGAAACAAAATACATTTTCTGTTTCACACACAATCCTGCCCTTGATCTTATTCAATTTAGGTTCTAATTGCATTTATAAGATTTATATGGCTTCCCATCCAGTGGGCACACAATTCTGGGTGGCTTACAATTATAAAAACACAAGCAAGCAAGCAAACAAACAAACAAAAGACTTAGGTTATCATTGCAACCACCATTGCCTGAAATGTAAAAAGCACAGTGTTATATGACAATAACCACTAGTATACAATGACAAGCACACCCATTCAAGTAAAATATACTGTTGTTGTAGCAATCATTTTAATACATGCTTGTCCAATGCAACTAAGTAATTCAAAATTGGGAAGATATTAACTATGTGAATATGCATAGTCCTCTTTAGAAGTAGTTTTACAATTAAGATAATCAAGGAGAAATAAGCCAACATTTTAGACTCGTAAATACAGCAGAAAGGTTAAGAAGGTATCATGGATATTCTAATGACTATCATGGATAGAGACTAATCTACCCATAAAAGGATAACACAAAACACTTATTAGGAAACTAACATGAAATGAAGCTGTCTGTACAACTCCAGTGTCCTTTTTTTCAAAGCAGGTTGGCAACTTTTCACAGCATTTAGGTTGTAGCCATTTTTTTAAATTTATTAAAACATCTTTGGAGCTCAGAAATAATACAAGCAATAAAAATTATACTGGAGGCTGACTCCTCTTTCCTTGTAGTGTACCAGTTTCAAGGGTGGTATGATGCTTTGGATCCAGTTTTTAAAAGGTACATCAGAGTTCAGCACCTGTCAGTGACTTCTTAAGACAGCTGCAACTTATTCAAGAATAGCACAGCAACTGCTTAGAAAAGCTTTTCACTTCAGCCACACACTGCTGGAAAAAGATGCAGCTGATTTAATGGGTTGCCAACAAATTCCACAGTCAAATACAACCCTCCCTATGGAGCCCCCAATGAAATTGAGTTTGACACTCCTGCCTTACATGGATCTATGACTCTGAAATATAACAGCATATCCTAAAGCAAGTTTCTGGAATCAAATCACTTCTGGTCTTATCAGTTTCCTATTTAATAAGAATAAAAACTCCTTAAGAGTTTAGTTCACATCCTTGGTTGTTTTCTTAGCAATAATGTGGAAAAAACAAATTGTTGACTAAACAATCTTCCCTGTCTTTCTAGTCTACAGCATAGGATTCCCTCATAATCTCCAAACAAGGTGTAACTTTGCTATATATTTGCTATTACAACAGATGCCTCTTTTATACTGGTGGCCTCATGGCTTGGTTTGCTGTCTCGTCAGATCCAGACTTTGAGGTACTAGTTTAAGATTTCAAATGACTGTATTGGGTAACTAGTTTAATTTGCCCATCTTTTACCAAATACTGAGAGGTTCCCAATCAGCTTTTAAACATTATAAAAATGATTCCTGCAAAAGTAACATTTATGCTGATAGTTAAGATGACGTAGTTAAAATGTATTAATATATTTGTGACCCAACCTTTTTGTACCATGGATCTCTTTAAGAATCTGGTTAAACTTTCAAACCTCTTCCCAGAAAAAAAAATGTATTTAAATGTACATCATAAAATAGTAAGGAAAAAAGAATTGTAAACTTTTAAAACCTTGAAATCTTAACTCCAGATTATGAGTCTTTGCTGTAGCCCTTCCACTTACACATATGCCCATATGGCATAGAGGAGACTGCGCATGATGTAGCTGGACCAAAAGGGCATAAACCTGGAAAGTGTCATGGCTGCTTTAATTAGCCAAATAAGAGATGTTCTACATCCATCATTCCAAAGCACCCTTCATTTAAATCAGGGGGGTAAAACTCATGGCCCGTGGCCCAGATGCGTCACACCCCCACCACTGTTTTAACATGGGGGGGGGGAAGTCACAATACATCACGTGACAACAATGTGACACCGTGACTTTGACATCCGTTTTAAATGGTTTGCATAGATTTTACAAGAGAATGCACAGATGAGTGACTCTACTCTAACATGTTAGTAGACAACCCATCACCTCATTGGGTCATTCTTCTTTCCCCATATAATGTTTTGGCTTCCCTCTTGACCACACTCAGGAGACCCTAATTGAAACTTCCTCCTCCTCTGATCCATGAAACTACCTACCAGTTTGCTGGCGGGGGGATGGGAACTAAAGGAGTGGTAAACTGCAAGGCAAACTGAACCCCCACTTCCCATTCCAGCATGTCATCAAGGGCCCCCTGTCTTCAGGGAAGAGTAAGACTTATCTATGGACTGCCAAAAGCCCCTCTCCACCAGCCAGCTCTACTTGCCAGCAGGCATCCAAATTGTTCCTTTGTTCTTCCCTCATCAGCAACCTTCATTAAACAATTTCAAATTTCAGCATTAATTCATCACCCCTCAGGACCCAGAGGGAAAGAGAATGGGGATGTGTCCCTTCCATCTTCTCTTACACCATGTAACCTAAAGAATTCTTGGAAGGGTAGCTAGAAGGTGTGGTGGTGCTAAAATCGCCACAATGTTACTAAATTTCAATCCCATCAGAGTCCTACATCCCAGATTTTGGATACTTTTGTGTACGTTAGCCCATTTGACATTCATTGATTTAGAAAAAATGTTCTATGGCAGTGGTGGCGAACCTTTTACTTACCGAATGCCGAAAAGTACGCACTTTGCGTGTGCCATCTGCACTTGCGTGCAGCTCCTCCATGTGCGCTGCATGTGCAACCACACATCTGTGCATGCATGCAGCTTTTGCACATGCAATGCACACAAGCTGTGCGCAGGCATTCATGCACACATGAGCAATCACATGTTCATCCACAGGAGAGCTCTGAAGACCAGCTGGATTTCCTGTTGCAATCGCGCACATGCACAGTGGAGGCCCAAAGAGCAGCTGGGTCTCTGCAATTGTGCATGCCTGCAATCGCATATGCATGCTCAGCTGGAGGTAAGTTGGCTGATAGCTCGCGTGCACAGCAAGATGGCTCTGCGTGCCACCTATGGCACCCGTGCCATAGGTTCGCCATCATGGTTCTATGGTAATCATTTTTACCAACAACTGAAGGTTGGAAATTGAAGGTTAAAAAGTATCAAACAGACATGAAGTTTTAGCAATATATACAAATCACCATATGAAATATATCAAGGCATAACTATTCAAATTAAATTTCAAAGACATCTTTATAATGGAACAAAGGAGTAATATAAAAATAGCATTGGAAGAAGCAGGCTCAAAAAAAAAGATGAATACTGTACCCATATCTACTGGAAAAAGGTGAAACTAAAATCAAAATTGGAAGTCAAAATACAAACAGACTGAGATATGTAGATAGCAGCACTTTGTTAGCTGAAAAGAATGAGACTGGGAATAAATAACTATGAAAGTAACAAGGGAAAAGTAAAAATCTGGGTTACTGAGAAATATTAAGGAAACAAAGATAATGTCAAATAGCAAGCTCAGTGAACTTACAGTTGATAGCAAAGAAGTGGAGGCAGCAGATAATTTTCTTTTCTTCAGGTCAAGAATACAGAGATAGGCTACGTGCTAGAGACATAAAGAAGTGATTAATTCTAGGGAGGAAGGCAGTGACAAATTTAGACAAAATCATGAATGATATTTCTATGACAACAAAGATAAGAATAGTTAATGCAATGATTTTTTCCAGCAATAAATTATAACTTGGAAAGGTGGAAACTGAGAAAGAGCAGGAGAAAGAAGATAAGATGCTTCTGAATTATGGATTTACAGGCAGTTATTAAGAGTCCCGTGAACTGCAAGAACAGCTAATTTATGGACCAATTTTTTTTAAAAATGCAATTCTTCTGAAGCACTGAAGAGCAAGCAGAAACTCACACTTCAAACATGTGATGCAAGCCAATTATGGACTTTATTGGCAAATCTTAGGAAAGCCAAAGTGTAGAAGCCAATGTAGATAGATAAGAACAATGTAGGCACAGCTTGGTGTAGTGGTTAAAGCACCAGGCTGAAAATTGGGAGACTGTGTCCCATCTTAGATATTAAGCCAGTTGGGTGGCTTTGGACTAATCATTCCGTCTCAATCCCAGAATGACCCAAGGGGGAAGGAAGGAAGGAAATTACTAGAATATGCAGGAAAGAAAGGTACACTGTTACCCTTATAAGATGCTGAATATTTACACATATAATGGATTCAACTTGAAGGCACCTAGTTACGTTCTTTGAATGTTATGTCTATGGGATCTGTTCAATTTAACTTAGTTTTCATTCATACTATTTTAGCAATTGCAATTTCACTGTTCAAATAAACTCAAAGAAATAGAAAAAATAGCAAAGGCACGATGCACAGAAAAAAATAAAAATTTCAATAAAACCAAATATGAAAAGTAATCACATTTACTATTCCTGAACAAAGATCTTAAGCTTTCTGACTCATCAAGGATGGAGAAGCAGAAAGAGAAAGACTACGTTTGGATGTATGGGATCAAAAAGATTAGAGGAATGTTCCTGGAAGAGGCATAATTTGTTACTGCAAGATGGTGGACATTTGTCTATAGGGTCATCAGATGTCAAAGTAGGACTCAGTGGCACCAAACTAACTTGATTCTCCAAGTAACAAAGCTTTAGCTAACTCTTAAGGCCAGAAGGCCAAGCTTTTTTTTTTTTTTTCAGGGAAGTGAAAAATATAAAAGAGCTTTCTATTTATCTGGCTGTGGTTAAATGCTTGAAATGTTAACTCTTTCAGTGAGACTGTGTTTGATTTTGAACTACAGGCAGTCACTGTTTAATGGCCACTCATTCAGGGACCATTCAAAGCTACAAAGGCATAGCAAGAGGGAGACTTACAACTGGTCCTTGGAAGTTACAGCCGTTACAGTGTCTCCACAATCACATGATTGTGATTCAAGCACTTGGCAGCCAGCCCACAAAAGCAATTACAACATTGCAGTATCCTGTGGTCGCATGCTCTCCACTTGTGACCTTCACTGTTGGCTTTTGGCAAGCCAAGTCAATGGGCAAGCTGGCAGTTAGTTGCAAATGGCAATTACATATTACAGAATGCTGCGGGATTCACTGATGACAACTAAGACTGACAGAACTACTGCCATAAACCAGTATGGTCATGTGATGTGTTGTTTAATATGGAATTCCTGGTTCCAACTATCATTGGTAAGCAAGGACTACCTGTATAGTTCTTATTTGGCAACTGCCTTGAACAGTGATTATTTGCAAATACAACAGCAATCAATAGTAGTAAAACAATAATCTTCTGATAAATGTGTACATTTATGTCCAAACTTCTGTGCAGGTAACAATACATGCCAGCCAGAATGACACTAAAATACTGCACAACAGAACTTTGTCTAAAGGAGATAGCAGCAAGCAGAGATCTTTGGTGTCTCTTTCTCTCAGAAATTTCCCTGCAAACGACAAAACAGAAGCTCACAAAAGAAAAAGTCTCATCTCTTACAGAGATGCCGATGTTGTGATGTCCCGGCCAGCCAGTGTTCAGATTTCATGGGTGGATGGGTACCTTACAGTTTGGACACTCAGTCCCTAAAAGGTTCGCCATCACTGGCTTAGCATAACATGAGCTGAATCAATTGAAGCTTATTCAGTGATTAAGTAAACCATGATTTTAACATGTGTGAATCAAATTATAGAGACAACTTGTATACAGTACTCCATAATTTATCAGTCACCAATCCAGGTGATCCATTCGGAATTGGTTTAGATAAACCTTATGGGTCACATGACTTGCCCGTATCCTCCTCTACTCCTCAAAATTCTTGCTAAAGGGTCATGATGGGAATGTCTTATTCCATAAGCTTCCTTCTATTACATTACTTAGGGGACGATCTTTTGTTTTCATAGAGAACACAAGTGGTTTGTAATCAAGTGAGTTGGCTAATCCAGTAACAGTGAGCCTATGCTATGTGCTGTCATCAACATATTGCCAATCTATGAAATGGACCTGGTATCAGATACAAGGTTAAAAAAGAACAGCTAAAAAAGAACATTCTGAAAAGATCAAATTTATCACTTCTGTTACCATCAAGTGTTAGTGTTTCATTTAAAGAAACACCACTGAGTAGAGACAGTGTCTAGATCAGTTGGCAGCAAACTTAACTTTTTTAAGCACAGCAACCAGATTTCAATTGTCTTAAGTTTTATTTGCTTAGAAAATCCTGTGTTAGAACTTGCAAACTAGATCATATCGTTTCTAATTAAACTCACCTTCCCCAGTAAAATTAGAATTATATTTGCTTTACATTTATTTAAAGTCTACAATTGTGCTGGTTTCAGATTAATTAGTAAAAACTACATTACTGTTAAGAAATTGGTCCTGGAGTAAGTTCTTTCACAAATGGTAAGAAATTTAAAGATTTTTAAGGGAATTGTTTTACATATTTTCTGCTATCTTGATCAATTTCATTGACGTGATATTAAATTGTGCTTAATCCAGTACATGGATTTTGTTGATATTGACAAAGCTGTGATCTGGAGATTCAAAAACTTTGTATAATTATTCGCTTCACTGTCCATTTCAAAATATTCTAAGAATCCACCTGGGGAACATTATTTCTCAGTGAAAAGGTTTGACAAAAATATAATAACAGTGAGAAACTTGCCCCCAAAGAACAGCAATGATCTTTTATTTCTACCAATTAAAATAAAAGAACAAATCATCCTTCCTCCAACTTCAATGGTACTTTGGATCATGCATATATAAATCATATAGGATAGATCTAACATATAATCATGACTGTAAAATCCATTGCCAAACCATGAATCATTCATCAAGTTCACCTACAGTATTTTCTTCTCAAGAGAGAATATTATATACCAACAAGTGAAACAGTTTATTTGTGTACCCAAAATAACTCCAAGACAAAAACATCATGAAGACAATCTTTCCAAAACAAAGGGATTGAGTAACATCAATGGTCATTGAATATTACATTATAGTTATTAGCAAAAGGATAATGCAGGATAATGAACAGCTTACATTTTGAAGAACGTTCTTGAGGTGGAAGTTGTATCTGTTAATTGATATTACTTATCTAGATGGAAGGCTGGATAACGCACAGGAAAAAAATCATGTTCAGGTATTTTTCCATTTTGTAGTTTTCTTCTCTCCTGTTACAAGCAGTCCTGTTTCTCTGCCAATCCCCATAATAGGTACCATTCCATCTTGCCTTCTCTCTAATTTCTTGTCTCTACTCATACTAAACACGATGGCTCAACAGTTAAGACATTGGGCTTGTGAGCTTGAAAGACCCAAGCACTGTACAACCAGGTGAGCTCCCATCCTTGCCCCAGCTCCTGCCAACCTAGCAGTTCAAAAGCATGCAAATGCAAAAGTAGATAAATAGGTACCACTTTGGTAGGGAGGTAACAGCGCTCTATGACATCATACTGGCCACATGATTGCAGATATGTGTTCAGACAGTGCTGGCTCAATGGCCTTGAAACAGACATAAGCACTGCTCCCTAAAGTCAGCTACAACTAGCAGAAAAAAGGGACTTCTGCAGGGACTTCTTTACCTTTTGTTGTTGTTGTTGTTGTTGTTATTATTCACACTAAATATCTCTGAAGAGAAATTGATGATAGGGAAAAGTCACTTGGAAAAGGGCCAGTTTCAAAAAATCTTGTGAACTATATTTAGGGCCAGAACCCATACAGTTTCCTACACAATCTAATTTAAAAAAAAACAGCTTCTGTTAATATTGCTGAATAATATTGCTGTTAATATTGCTGAATAATATTGCTTCTATGCCAACAAATGATTCAGGAATTAAACTAAAGACTATAATATAATTTCAATTAGTATTCTCACATCTCTGAGCTACTGAAGTCATTGCTGACATTATTAAAAATGTTAATTAAATGATGATCAAGACAGTAAACATTTACACGGAATCTAATAATTTTAAACACAGAACTCTAGACAAGAATGAGAATGAACTCCTTATAATCAGATGAAGGGAGTTACTATATAAAAGTTTCATGACAAATGTATATTTACATTTGCATAATCATATACAACAGTAGTATATTTATACGGTACATTGTCCAATTGTCCATTCAAAACAATATTGAGGGTAATTTTTGATGAAATAACAAAGTTGAAATAAAAAAGGAATGCTGTTGTCTTTTGTTCCATATTTATTAGAGAATCAAGTGTTTAATTTACAGCACCCCTTGGTCTTTGTTTCAGACACCAGTACATTTTTAAACAATATGTAGAAGTTGAATAGAATACATTACACAAAATTATAGAGGGTCATATCAGGCCATATTATTCATATATCCTAAATTCAAAATAAAACCTAGTCTTGTACTGCTACAGTTTTGTGGCATCTCTCAAAATTGTATCTTTTTCTTCAAACTTAGAAGTCTGAATTAATAAATGGCCATCTGACAGCATTTCAATTTGATTGTCAGATATGTGAAGTCAAGGTTAGATAGTGTTTAATACCGAGAGTCCAGCAATACCAGAAAAATCTGTCCAATTTATTGTAGTGATCTATTCTTTTAAAAAACAGGACAATTCAGAGAGCTGGCAGTTAATTTAATTCCTGTCCTATTGCAGGTGGTCTGTGAATCACCCCCTAAGAATCCTTTCATTTGTGTGTGTCTGTTTTTCTCCTGTCACCACACCTAATAAAATTCCAGGATACTGATGTAACCTTGGTCCCTTATTCTACATTCTAAGCTACAAGGAATGATATACTTGTAGAATATGCAGTTATCGTAACTTTCCTTAGGGGAAAGAGTATGTGAGAAACAAGAACTGAAATACAAAGGAGCAGCAGCAGAATGTGGAAATAAAAACTAACACCACATATTTAACTGCTTTGGCATTGAAATGGATATATCTTTAAAAAATTAAATTGCCTGATTAAATTATGAGA
The DNA here is from genome assembly GCA_017656035.1 of Myanophis thanlyinensis. Taxonomy (NCBI): domain Eukaryota; kingdom Metazoa; phylum Chordata; class Lepidosauria; order Squamata; family Homalopsidae; genus Myanophis; species Myanophis thanlyinensis. The sequence goes on along the minus strand of JAEANM010008343.1, from coordinate 1,977 downwards.
TTAAAAGCAGTAGGCGATTTAGCATAGCTAGTAAGATACAGAAAGCATTGTAAGTTAAGGCAAATGCAGAATACATTCTCCCTTTGTCTTTGACTGCATACAACACAACAAAACTACTGACACTAAAAAAAGGAAAGTTTTGCATTATTATCATTATTTTCAATGGAATGGAAATAGCTCAGATTTTACCATATTGACAAGACCTTTTGTTTATATTTGTTAAAAACTCCATAAGTATCTTTCAATCCTAGCAATCCACAGCCAACCATTTCAAAACTTTGTATGAGATTTCAAGTCTTTGCAAATATTTGGAAGGGAGGGAGAGAATTTATTTCAAACTTCCATCCATAAACATCGCTTGTGTTTTTATTAGAGGAGCACCTTTACAACATGATTACACACATTCAGAAAGAAGCTCCCCTGAAATCAATGGACTCCAGCGGCATAAGAATCCCGCCATCTCCAACTTTTGTCTCTTTACAGTAAGAGACAACCAGATTAAGACAGCCTGTTTCTCTGATCTTACTGTAGAAAACACAAGAAACAGTGTCAGAGGTCAAACACTCTCAGTAGGTTCCAAAATGAATCTGTATTGGAAAGGAAGCTGGCAAAAGGGTCTTTTTACAGAATTCGCAGCTCTGTTTCCAAAACCGAAAGGCTGCTTTTTTCCTTCCAGACACAAAAGGATGTGGTTACAGCCAGCACCCTCTCTGGGATGTTATATAGGCACCATCCTTTGAACTGGGCAAGCAGGTTTGTTGGGACTTTTCAGCATTTTCGCTCTGTACCTGTCAACTTGCATTCCTCTCCCCGCCCCTCCCCTCCCCTCCCCCCCCACCCCAAAGCCTTCAGATGACTTTCTCCTTTGGCGCTTAATCATCGGGGGTTTTTTTGTGTGTTTTTTTTTTCAGAAACAAAGGCGAGGCTGAAAAGGCGCTCGTTAACCAGAACACAGCCTGCGCGTCCAAAGCCATTCCACCCGCGGGAAGTCCCTGCCGCCGCTGCCGCCGCTGCCGCCGCCGAGATCAGCCCCCTTGGGCCAAAAGTTAGTCCGGCAGTAAAGTCAACAGAAGAAAGGAGGAATCGGCCAGTCGCTGTTGGGTGCAGCTTGTTTGCTTTAGAAAAAAAACCGGATAGCCTCGCCAGAGTATTAACTCCTTCGCGGCTCTTCTCCCTTCCCCCTGAAAGGGAGAAGAGGCTGCTAAAATGACCCAGGGAAGGGAAGGGGGTGGCCAGAAGTACTACCTTCCCTTCAAAACTCCGGTTATACGAAGCGAAGCTACACTGAGTGTTAACAGCAGAGTTATGCCTCCTCCGGTTCCTTTCCACTTTAGATACAAAGAAGTTAGCGAAAGCTTCCGGGAAAACTTAAGAGGATTCCTTTTGTGACTTTGTATATATGTGTGTATGTATGGATGTGTGTGTGTGTGTGTAAGTATGTGGGTATGTATGAATGAATGAATGTATGTATATACCGCGACCGTGCAGAAATCAGCTTCTCCTCTCCCCCCCCCCCACCAATGCTCCCCCATCTCTACTAACAAAGCCGACGAGACATTCCGAAATGTAAGGAGCCAAGGCTAAGTAAACAGGATCTGGGCAACTGACCAGGCGAGAGAGAGGTCGACGGTTGGCGTGAGAAGCGGAAAATGTGCACCCACTAGGAAACCCTGGTGGATTCCTGCACCGAGCAGCGGATTGGATTCGAGGATCTAATGGCCCCCCTCTTTCAAACTCTATGGCTCTTCTCTCCCTCTCCCCAACCCCACTCCAGTTCCAACACGCAAAAACTCCCGTGATTTTTTTACACAAAGAGCCCCCATCCCGCAGCCGGCGGGGCCAGGGCGATTTGAGGAAAGGGCGAACGAAAGTCGATTTGAAATGCTGCCCAGCGGTCCCTTTTCTCGCTCTTCGAACGACGCGTCCAAGCTGCCGAAGGTGGGATTGTGGACGGAAGGAAGGAAGGAAGGAAGGAAG
>JAEANM010008342.1:0-11363 GCA_017656035.1 Myanophis thanlyinensis | reverse complement strand
TATATATAATGTTGCGAAGAGATTCTCAAACTTACACGGGAAAAGACCCGAATAAACCTAGACCTGCATATATACAGTATATATAAATAAAACACACAAAAGAGGCAACAAATCTTCTTATAAATCTTCTCATTTACTCAGAAGACATATTATATTGAAAATAAATATTGCTTTCCCATATTATCTGGAGATTGTCCTCCTTGCCATTTTAATGTCATTTTCTACGACACTTTTATCCTGAATTGTAATTAATATATCTCAAATAACTTGAGGTTTTAAAATTGCATAGGGTTACGCACTGCAGAGCAATAATGTGAATTCCAGGCATTGAAGGGAAGCCATCAAAGAAAATATCTGATTGGATGCCAAAAAATCATCCAAAATAATTCCAGTTGACCTGTTTGAAATAGTTCTGTAATTTCTTGGCTTTGAGCAAACAACTGGCACATGTCCTTTAAGAAGCCAGATGACTTTCCTAAATGTTTTGCATTTGATGTTACAGCTGGCTACTAAGCTAAGATTCCAATGTCTGCTGGTTAACTAATAATTAATGTCCTTCTCTGAAGACTTTATAGAAGATGCAAAGACCTTCTGAACAGCATTTGGTGTTTTCATCAGTTATTTTGTCAATACATCATTGCCAGATTAAAAGCAAAGTGGCACCAATTTTTTGGGGGGATAGGGAGATGCGGGCCATATTTTATTTATTATACCTTTGTAAGAATCAATCTGTGGTGGGAATGGAGGTTGGATTCCTTTTTCTTATCATTTACGCCATGGTTACTTCATGAATGAACTGTTGTGATGTGTGTACATGAGGCTGTCCTTGAAAATCATCCACAAGCCACAGCTAGTGCAAAATGCAGTGGGGCAAGCAATAGCGAGCACTTCACAGCCTACTTGGGCTGCACTAGTTGTCAGGGAGCTTTCAGCTGCAATTCAAATCTATCTCCAATTGTTTTGGCCTACAGGTAGGTTTGAGTGAGTGAGAGAGCTCCAGTTCCTTTCAGTTGAATGCTGCATCTTACAGAAACCAGGAAGAGTGTCTTTTCTTTTCCTCTGGAACAGTATCCCCCAAAATATTTGGAGTCTCTTCTGAGATTCTGGAAAACCTTTAAAATCTATCTCTGTCCATAGAGCTGGGGTTAATGTAAGTGTGATTTATTGAATGAGCCATTGTTGTATTATATGTTATATTCTTTGCACTATTTGTTGTTTTAATTGTTTTACTCCTGGCTGCCTGTTTTTGTGCATTTTAATTTTCTTTGTTTTTTATGGGTTCCTAATCAATTTGAATTGAATAATTAAATTATTTTTTATAACTGAGGGGCATATGATCTCAATGCTAATATTTCTATATATTAGTATAACTTCTAAACACTCGTCCAAAGTTATTGCTGTTTAAAAAACAAGACCATCTTATTTAAAAAAAAATATTTTTACATATTATTGTATAGTTGATAATTCTGATGAAATCACATACTATCAGGAAGCTTTCCAAAGGATATCCCAATAAATTTCTCACTACTGTACTTTTTAGAAAATATCCAATTTTAATAAACAAATAATAATTCTTCCTTCCTTCCTAATCAATATGATACAAAAATAAATATAAATAATTAGCAATAGAAAAAAAAATAGTGGTTGCTTTTTATTCATAATATTGTTAACATTACATGCACCAAATTATTCTATATAAAGAGGAGTGTGAATTATAACAAAACTAAATTGTGGGTATTTTCATGGTTTTCTTTGCCAAGGACTGAATGGTTAGTAGTTCCAAGCACACAATGCATCATATTGAAAAATATGCACCTTTCGTACTGTTATAATTCCTTCCTGTGTGTCTTTTTGTGTTACAATATCAAACATGTCTCTTCCGTCACCATCAATAATTCGGTATTCAAGTTCTGCATTTCTCCCAATGTCAGCATCAGAGGCTTTAATGCTTCCAATGGCAGTGCCGACGGGAGAAGATTCTGGAATGCGTAGATGGACTGAACCTGCAAAGAAGAATAAGAAATACATAAAAAAAATGATTAAGACCCTGGTATGGTAGCTTTGACCAAGAAATATATGAATTGTTTTTAAATGAATGAGGCAGAAGAAGGTTATAGATTTAAATCCAAGAGCATCAGGTTTCTACTTAACTACAGAGTCATTGCTTTCAAATGGACTCTTCCAAAAGGAAACTTGCACTTGGCTGGCTAAATATAGTCTGCTAATCCTATTGGAAAGCTTAAGAACTTGTTTTCCCAGCATTTCAAATTGTGTTATGCTGAAACATTATTCTGTAGGTCCATTCCCCACCACCACTAATCATTGCATTGTTCAACATACTTAAAAAGAAAAGGAAATTTCCAAGAAAGGCCTATGGGCTGACTGAAAGACTCTTAGTGCTTAACTTATTTATGCAGTGATCAAGAAAACACCACCCTGTCTTTCCCAATCTTTTTCTGTCTAATTGATCAGAAGCTCATGACAGCCTTGTCTGTGCTTTCCTGTAGGCTACTATAGCTGGTGATCACTATGCATCTATATAGTTGGCAAATAAGATGGCCAATGCATACTCTCTTGGCTACATAAGACTGAGATGAAAAAACAAAAGAGAGGGAGGTTACTGCAACTTGAAAGAAAACACCAAAAATCTACTGATCCATAAAAACTGAGTCTTCCAGATAGAGCCAAATCCTTTTTTTTGAAAAGTTAAAAACTGGAAACAAGTTTTCTGCCTGTTCCAAGAGCACCTTTTTTTTTTGTTCTGAAAACACAGGGAGGTTACAATATAATTGGGGAAATGTATAAGAGCAGAAATAAAAAGTATCAAAGCACAGCATCTTTGAGTACTTTGCAATAATAACATTAACCCCAAAAAATCACTCAAGAAATTATAAAACAGTGATAAAAGGAAGCATATTTTAAGTGAAAGAAACTTGAGAACATATTTTTTGCATACCATTAGATCGTCATCAGGTACCTAACCAGGCACAATACAACACTGCTTGGCAGGTCAAAGAAAAAGAAAGTGAAAAAAATAAGGTAGGTTTTTTACAGTAATGCTAAGTTCAATTTCACTAAAGGATATTTTAAGTATAAACCCATGTGAATACTAATAATAATTTGCAAATAAATAAGTAAAATACTAAATAGAAAGTAAAATAGCAATGCAATCCAACAGATTTAGAGGAGACTGTGAATGGATAATGGTAGAATTCTTAAGGTTCACTATGAAGACTGGTACAACCATCTTGCAAGGGACTCTGCACTTTAACTGTGCTCATTTAACTTTTAACTACAAAAGGATAAATAAACTTCAATAATTTTCCCCGGTTGTGTCTGGGGTGTGTGTGTGTGTGTGGAATTGTAATTATGAAAATAAGCAGCATCCCATTCAGTTTTGAGTAACCATAATTCAAGTGGGCATTAGCTTCCACTTGAATAAGTCTTTTCTGAAATAGGGGAAAACCACCTACTGCTACCATTTGCAATAATCTATTCTGGCACTTGTCTATAGAGATTCTCAGTGATCCTGGTCATGGTTGTTCCAAAGGTGCTTTTTTCAAGAGGCAACTGGACTTTCTGATTTTTCTTTGACGACATTTCACTTCTCATTCTGAAGATTTTTGTTGGATGAGAAGTGAAACATCTTCAAAGAAAAACCAGAAAGTCCAGTTGCCTCTTGAAAAAAGCACCTTTGGAACTATTCTGGCACTTAAGTTCAATCTTCATAAGCATCAGCTAAAATAAAAAATAAAATAAAATAAAAAGTAAAATATAAAAATAAAATTCAAGTATTTCAATCATTTTGCAAGTTCCACCAATTTTTGCAGGAGATGATTTGATCTGGATTCTGTGAGTCTCTTTTCCAACATCCTCAGATTCTTTGATGTACTTAAGTGCTTGCCGTAAGAAGGTGAGGTGAAGAAGGAACTGCATTCCAATCCCTGATATTGAAAAGTTGCTTAAAAATGTATCACTGCAAGAGTTTGTAGGAATTCAGGGAAATTAATAGGGTCTGCAGAATCATAAAATATTGCTCTTGGGCATTTCTCTTTCATTACAGCACAATTTGTACTGGATTTGTTTTCGATGGAGTCATGCCTCAATTTGTGGTATTTGATGGTTTTTCTTATGTAGCATGTGTTGTGCAAAAAACCCAAGTATCTCTGTGTGGGCTTCTGTCTCTCCTGGCATAGGGAAACCAAATAGTAACATCTCCATCTGTATTTCTTGTAGCAATAGCCTCAAGTGAGTGTAAATCTGGTGAAAATGTTTATTTTTAAAAAGGAAAACCATTCTTCCTGTGGAAGCCAATTTGCTGAAAATCTATGTACTCAGGTAATGTTTAGTTTCAAGGCAAGACATGAACAAGAAAGGATTTTGTTGTTATTGTTGTTTAAAAAATAGTTCAGCTTTTTAGAAGAAATTTGTAAGATTCTGAGGTTGGGTCAAAACATAAAGAGAAATACAGAGAGATAACTATGTGTGAGAGAATATTTCTAATACCCTTTCTTTGTATTTTATTTCCCTCTTCCTTTTTTGTGTCTCATTAGACCATAAACAAGCAGGGCATCTAGATTTTTGAGATAAGTTATAAATTACCATTATTATTCTTTGTTTGTACTTCGCCTTCAGGAGCTAAAAAGCTCTGGAAGCCTGTAAGTAATATAAAATCACAATCAATCATTTTTATAAGTCTAGCAGTTTCTATAGCACTGCCAAATTACACAGCTCTTCTCAACTCACTTGAAGTGAATAGGCTTCATTTTGTGACTTTCAAAGAAATCCAGAATAGAGAAGATGAAACTGCTCCTGCTGGTTTTTAAAAGTATATGTAATGTGCGAGGGTTGAACTGGCAATGTTTGAAAGTTACCAAAGCCAGCTTTCCTGTAGCTTCTATCTTAACCTCTATCACACGAAGTCAATGGAACCATCATAATCTCCTGGTAAGAGTCCAAGGAAACTACCTATCCTTACCTCTATTTTGAGAAAGAAGAATGCAATCTCAGTTATAAAAGAATTTTGAGAAAAACACAGTTTTTCTGTGCCATAACCAAGAGGTTTATGCACTAATCCATGACTCTCTGGTAAAAAAACAAATGTGTTTTATTTTTTCCTGTCTTATAAGAAATCTGTTTGGACTGAATTTATATTTTTCCCAATGGAAGAGTCAGGAACTGTAGTAGTCTGGGATAAGATGAGGTGTATTTAAAACCAAGGGTTCATTTCAAGCAGATTTGACTTGCCTCCACTTGACACAAGGGAATAAGGAAATCTGGTCAATATCAATACTACATTCAATTATGCTGTTTTCAGGCAATTTTTCTCTCTCATTAAAAAAAAAAAAACTTTGGAAACTTGTAAACTTTGGAAAGTTTACAAGATTGATACTATATGGAACAAAATTATGACTGAATTGTGATGTTCCGTTTCAGATACCATGAACCCACCTCCCAGAAGATAACAAGGAAAACAGGTCATGAAGAGGATGCGTAGCATCCCAGACAATACTGCGGACACTGCTCAAGCATCATTTATATGCTATGTATAGATTCCATAAATATTTTTCTGTAAATTATTTACTATTCTGCATAATTTGCACAGCTACTCTTGCTTCTTTTTTCTATGAAAGTTCCTATAGTGTTAAACAATGTGAGAACCCAGGGCATTTCACCAACACCTGTGGGACATGTTTGAGGTTGACCCATCAGTTCACCCTGGATGGGACTGGAGAAGAATGTTACATGTCACACCTTGGGGGAAGAAACTTTGATTTTAATTTGGGTGGGGGAAACGCAGGAATTCAGATTTGGTTTTTCCCCAGATGTGCCAATATGATGTCTCTACTAAACTTATACTTTGAGGAATACTGCAGTCATGGAGTTTTGATTATTGTGGAGATGTTATTTGGAACCCTAACTATGTGCTTCTTTGCTGAAAAAGGCTACCTAACCTTGTCTTAAAGATTCACATCCCTATTTTCATTTCTTCAGGCATAGAAAGTATTAATTAGCTTAAAACTGTAAGAAAGTCTGTTTTATTCCTGATATTACGGTATACATGGCATTGTTAATGACATTATTTTCATTTCATACAAATTCTATTATTTCATTTTATGGTTATAGCCACCACATTTAAATATATCTGCAATGTAAGATAATATTTCTTGCATTTATTCAAATGCTCTGCTAAAACCTATACTATGTTAGTCTTTAGCACCTGAAATAAACATCACAGGTGGAAATAACATGAATCATTTTTGACAAATTGCAAACTTACAAATTACAAAACCAAAATGTAATCTAGGTTGCTAGATTTTTTTGGAAAGATTGTCAGAAATGAAATGATGGCTTCTAAAACTGTACTGAATTCTTTAAGAAACTTTTATCATGGAGAGGACACACAGCAGAAAACAGAAAAAGACTTATCTCTTTTCTTCTATTTGAAAGAATTGAGCTGATATATGATTATTTGATAAGTAGATATGGAGAGAAACTGAGCCTTCAAGGACCAATATTCACAGCACTTTATATTTCAAAACCTATGCTTTTTATTCAGTACTTTATGAATAGTGACATGAAAATTGGTGGAAAAGTGCAAGGGAACTTTAGGCCCAGATTTCTTCTAAAATAAATTGAACTGCTCAATCTTCCCTTTCCCTAAATGTTCCCTTTTCAAAATGATTGTATTTCAGAGAACTATGACTTCATTCTTTAGTATCTGTTTCCAAAAAGGGTAATTTTAAAATTCAGGTAAATATTATGTAATTGTAATTTCCATTTCAGTGGTTTTCCTAATGTCTCTTGAGGAGCATGCAATGTATGCATTACCATGCAACAATTTGCAGAATGCTCTTGAACCTGGTTTGGAATACTGCTGACAACAAACTTACAGTTGTTGTTTCGTTTATTCTCCTCAGGAGAAGAAATGGAATTTTGTGGGGGAAAAAACCAGAAAGATCATTATAAATATTTTCAATGGGGGAAGAACTTCTTAAAATCTCAGAAAGGATACATGGATTTTTTGAATAAAGCTATGCTTTATTCAGCAAGAATCTTCTTCCTAAAATTTAGTTCCTCTGCTGTCAAAAATAAGCAGAGAATCACAGCTGGCAACCAGTAAGAAAACCTTTTCATATAATACTTCCTGATGCTGGTAATAGGATATTACATCATTCGAATAGCACTATAAGGTGGGAAGATGATACTCCCACTGGGAAACCTTATGGGCTGCCAATTCCAGTTATAGTCAAGTTAAGTCGCTTTTCAGGAAGCTCCCTCCCACTCCTGATAATTCTGGGAATATTTCTGACTCCCTAGGAAAATATTTAAAATATTCTCAACTCCACTTTGCAGAATGAGAATGGAGCTATGAAACCAGAGGTATTTTACATGCAATCATACTTATATTATACAGGGGATATCCCATTATTCTATGTAAATTAAGCATACACTGTAAAACAACTTTCTCTAATTAGATCTATCTTTATTAGGAGTGATGAAGGTTAGTATCCAGAACTTCTAGAAAGTATCAAATTGCAGAAGGATTATAAAACTAATATCAAAATGCTGGAGAAGTGAGGGGCTGTTCAACCTAAACACTTGTGATACTATGGTTACTAAAATTCAAACCCCCAAAGTAAACAAAAACAAAAAAAATGTTATGCAGGTAGTAGAGCACTTAACTAAATCTATCTGCAACTAAGGAGACTTAAGCACACAATAGATTTTTCATGAAATTGTGTTTTTCTGACACATCTCATGGGATTGTTATGATAATAAAAAGAAAAGAAAGGGAGAAAGGGTATGTAAAAAATTTACATTTTAATTTTTAGTGTTGGAAATGTATCCAGCAAAAAAAAAATACTTATTTTTGTATTTGTATTTAATACTTACTTGTTTTTGACTCAGAACACTTATAATTGATCTAAAGTGTTCCATAAAGCTTCAGAAAGGTTCCTATAAGTATGACTGGTTCTTTGTCATTAATACTAGTACAACCCTAGTCTGATAATAAACTGTGTAAGGTCTTCCAATTTCACAAGTCCTCTTGATCCATAATCAAATCAGCAAATCAGACAAGAGATAAGATCCATTAAGTGTACAGTTTCACATTTGACATGAATGTTATTGATTCTCTTTTAAGAAGGAATCAATAAGGCTTTTAGCACTTACATGAATCAACTCCTTTCAAAAGCCCATTCATTTACTTTCTTTTAACATGATATAAGCCTCATTAATAAAGAGACTGTCAGGGGAACTGGGAAGGAAGAATATATATATATTTAAAAAAATGCCTAATAGGAAAAACAGAGTTTATTTTACCAAGTTCATATATAATTATAAAAGTAAACATGGCCTCAAATTGAGCCTGATTTGATACAAGTTTTATTTGCAACATTAGAAGAGTGATTTGTCACTGTCCGCTGCCATAATATTTTTTCCATTTCCCAGTCTAGTTTACAAGCCCAATGTTCCCTGGACTAACCAGATCCAGTCCTGCTTAGTTTCTAAGCTCAAACTGAAGACCCATATACAGATATATATTATACTAAAGGGAAATGAGGGAATTCAAACAAATAGAAGTGATATGTGCAGTCCTAACTTCCAGCAGCATCCTGAAATCACAAAATACTGACTAGTTTTCTGAGACTATAAAAAAAAAATCAACTCATTTTATTATCAATCTAATGAATTAGTCCAGTGAATGGTTAGCTACCATAAGGAAGCTATGTAAAGGGACTGGGCTTTTCCAGCCATACCTACTATGAGCAAACAAAGAGAAGGAATAAAGAGCAATACATCATGCAGATCATCACTACACAGGAAAAGGATCACCACATATGACTATCCAGTTCTCATGATTCAATGTCATAAGCTTTAGTTAAAATAAAAATAAATAAAAAATAAAAATCAAGTCCAAGTACTGCAATAATTTTAGTTTATTGTAACTAAACTCCCCATGATATACCCACTTGAAATATTTAAGTGGAGGGTAGACTGTCATCCAATTGGCAGAAAGCAATTCCATTGGTGAAAGGGAATCAAAACATCATAATTGTGACACATTCATGCACTTGTAGCCTTATGTCTGTTGAAAATAAAATGTGATAGAAAACTGATTGCTTTAACCCTGTCTCCTAAGAGACCTATGGAATATATCTGGGATGCCTGAATTAATAGCATGAATGGGGATTGAACCTGAGGAAATAGACAGAGTAGATGAAGATTAGTTCTTTCCAAAACTTTTTCAGTATTATTTTTAAAATTGAAATGAATAACAAGCTCTCTACTAACCTAAAATGTATTAACTACATACATTTGGACTTGTGTTTATGACTCTTTAAGATTTCTTTAAATAGCTTTAAAGAAATTTGATGTTTGATGAATGGGAGCTTCCTGATTCAATCTGTAACTCTGAATTGTAGTCATCTTTCAAAAACCCTTGTTTTACTACAAAAGCATTCATATTTTGGTTTATATTGCTTAAATTATTAATTTCCAGATATCAGCAAACAAAGTTGTACTCTTGAAATTTCTATTATAGGATTAAGCTCAGAAGAAATCATTCTTCTATATCCTGCTTTTGTCAGACTGTACCTAGAACATTCATTTCAGAGTACATTTTAGGAAAGGATCTGGCAAAATAGTTCAGAAGAGAACAATTAATTAAACAATTAATATATCAGCAATTAATATAAGGTTCCTCTAAAAGGGAAAAAAGCACAAGTTTATATGAAGCATCTGAAAGCTTTGGATATGTTTAACCTTGACAAGAGAAAAGAGAAAGAAGACACAATAGCTAGTCATGTAAAAGATGGGGCAAAATTGTTCCAGAAAAGGGAACAAAGAACAATGGGTTTAATTACAAATTTAGTTGGACATCAGGAAAATTTTTCTAACAGTAAGAGTTGATTAACAATAGAGAAGACTGCTTGGGAGGTGGCAGACCCTTCTTTGTAGGAAGTATAAACTGAATGGCCATCTGGTAGAAATGCTGAAGCAGTAGATCCCTGTATTGTATAATTTATAAGTAAATAATTTCCAAGGTTACTTCCAATCCTTACATACCAATGTTATTTCTTTTGTGAAGTGGGGGGGGGGGGGAGAGCAAGAGAGTATCATTCCCTGCCATTATGCTAAGAATTATCCAATAATAAGCAATTGTTCTTTGCAACTGTATTTTTCTCAAACGAAGTTGTCCTTGTAACATGTCATTTTACTTTTTAATAACAGTGAATAAATCTCTGAATAAAACCTTTTTTGTATGAGCTCCATAAACTAGATTTTTTTTTATATTAAACCAGATGGTAGTTGCCTAATTCTTTCCTTCTGATATTTTTGCAGCACAGAAGGACAATTAAAGGAAGCTTACTCTGCGGGAATCGAGGTGGATTGTCATTGACATCAGTCAGGGTGATGTTGACCATAGTGGTTCCTGATAATCCGCCCATCTGGCCCCCCATATCCTTTGCTTGGATAACAACCTGATATTGCTCTCTGTTTTCTCTGTTCATGTTTGGCAGAGCTGTTCTAATAATGCCTGGAAAAAGAAACAAATAAAAAAATTGTCATCACTCTGTATGGAACAATATGTCTGTTATTTAGAAAAGAATTTTTAAAAAGTCAAGCATAGTTTAATGAAAACGTTGAACACAGAAATTACAAGTAGGTGATAGTTGCAATTATATATTAAGTAGCAGTTTATACATTAAACAGCAATTCTGAGTCTGCAAGTTCAGACACTGAGGAAATATTTTTGAATGCTCTGCATATTAAGAACAACCATCACCTATCTAAAGTAGTAAATTAGTAAAAAAAAAAAAAAAAGGAAGATAATTTTTGTATAACATACTCCCTCATGTGTTTATTTTAGTTAATGCAGAGAACTTTTAAGAAGGGAAAATATAATTCATCCATTATCTGAAATGCCACTTTGCATAATGTACACTACTTCTCTTCTACGTATTCTTTTTTTAGTTACTATTTTTAATCTTTGTCTCTGACTGCTTTTCTCATTTTTACATTATAGATTTTTTAACAAGTGACAAAGACATTTCGGCAAGGTCCCACTCTCCATCTTCAGGCTGGTGTTTTCGGCTTTGTGCCAGTGCGAGCAAAGCATGATCGGAGCTGCCGTCTCTCTATAAATACTGGTGGAGGAGTTGGTGTGCTGGGTTGGTTGGCTTTGTTATTATTTCTTAAGAAAATCCCACATACCTGTTCCCGTGAAAATCTACGAATACAAATGTGTATATATGTATGTATGTATGTACATGTCATTCATTCATTTATTTCATTTATTAAATTTATATACCGCCCCCTCTCCCTAAGGACTCGGGGCGGTTCACAGCAGATAAAAT
>JAEANM010008341.1:2236-17082 GCA_017656035.1 Myanophis thanlyinensis | reverse complement strand
GCCCCTCACTCCCATCTAGAGAAGCCCAGTCGGAGTCCAGCCCTGTCCGAATCTGAGCGATTTTGTCTTGCAGAAAAAAAGGAGGCATGGGAAGGAGAAGTGGGAAGAGAAGAGAAGGAAGGACCCTTCAGGATGGAAAATGGTGCTTCCCATTGCAAGTGTGCCTTTCTTTTGGCGCAAAGCACCTGTAAATTGGGAATATGTGTTGATGGATAAGCGTCATTCATTCCCTAGCTCAGTCAGAATGGGCTGGGGGAAAAGATCAAGCTACCTTTGGGGAAATAACTCAGCTTATATTCAAGTCAACTTTGTTTTCCCTCTAGAGCAGGGATGTCAAACTGGCAACTCATGGGCCAGATATATCACATGTAGACCACACTCACCCTGGTTCCACAAAGACAAAAAAGTCACAATATGTCACGTGATGCGATTGAGTTTGACACCTGAGCTCTAGATGTAAACCAAGTCCCTGCATTCATATGGATCCCCAGCTAATTCTTCCTACATTTATTCATCATTCTTTTCCTTGCTTTTCTTCTCATTTATCAGTCTGGCATTCTGGTTCCAGGAACAGCAAGCTACTAAGAGTGGGAGAATCTGTCCTTTTTCTTATCTTACTTGAATTCTGAGGGATCACCTTAAAAGCCCCATAGACTTACAATAGATTTACTGAGTAAATCAAGCAATGCTTTATCCAAATGGAATCCACCTGTCTGGTCTGAACATCTCCCACTGAGAATTTCTCTTTCCCTCCCAATCCAACTCCATGTAAAAACAAAATGTGCATGTGACGTTGCATAGGCAACATGTCTTTTCTGTGGAAGCCCCAAGATTGTGAAACACACTTTTCCCACAAAAACATTTGACTTCTGCCTTCCTTACATTTCTCATACTGCAAAGAACTATACTTATCCCAACATGAGTTAGTTGATGGTAGAATTTTTATGATTTGTTCTGGGTTGATTATATGATTTGTTCTCGGTCGTTATATGGTTTATATGATTTGTAGATCATATCAATGATTTAGTTGATTTTTTAATTTTTGTGATTTACTCTGGGTTGGATTTATGTTTTGTGCTTGAAGTTTACTACAGAGTCTGTAAGGGCAGGGGCAGTCAGCAAATACTACTTATATAGTATCAAATTTATTATTTAATATCAATATCAGTGTATTCTTCATGTGTCAGTTAAATAAATCCTGATGTAAATTAAATTATTTCATATTTTTTTAAGAGAAAGATTCAAACAATTGAAACATAGAATGATATTTTCAGTAAGAAGTGATGGTGTCCCCAGCCCTACCATTAGGCAGGAGGAAATATAAATTGGGTACAGGCCCTGACCTATCACCTCCTGATTTGGATTTTCTGCTAGAAACAGCTCTTTCACTTAAACAAAACACAGCTTTCTTAAGCAGCTTGTTACCCTACTGGGAGCTCTGTATGATAATCATCCCCAGTTTGAAGGTGGCTGCTGCAAACCCTGATTATCGCAGACATTTTTCAATGCATCTCTCTGAGGCTGTTCTCAGAATGATCACTACAGTGTTCTGTTTTGGGTCTTAAAACACACAAAAGCATGCCTGGCTGTATGCCACAACTAATGCAGAGATAAACAACCCCCTGACTGAGAGCCCAGAATGCTATCTCAATTAAAACAAGGCGTGATAGCAACTCACAGATTTTCTGAAAGCCTTTCACATGGCTAAGTTAGTAAACTGTTGTCTCCTGAAAAAAATCCCCTCCCTTCTCTTCCATCTATAAGCTCTCTGGGAGGAGCCAATCATTAGCGACCTGTATTCTATTTTCTTCTCTGCTTCCGAAGCTGCTCCCTCCACCTTGCAGCCCTATGCATACACACGTCAGGGACAGCCTCCATCTATTCTTCCTCACTGCTCCCTGACTCAGACACTACCTGGTGGCCAACAGCCCTCTCTAGTCCCCGTTCTGACTCCGAACACCCCTCAGAGTCTTCCTCAGCATCCAGAGCAGTCCCTTAGTGTTCATCGCTGTCAGATTCCACCAACAGCTCAGCCGGCCGCTGTTGGGCCACAAAATACAAGACCTCCAATTGGATGTCTGCAAGTGAAAGGAAATTGCCCATGCTGCATTTATTAGGGAAAGAGAACGTGTATGGATGGAAACTAATCAAGGAGAGAAGCAACCTGGAATTAAGGAGAAACTTCCTAACAGTAAGAACCATCCACCAGCGGAATAGCTTACCATCAGAAATTGTAGGTGCTTCATCACTGGAAGTTTTTTTAAAAAAGACTGGACAGTCACTTGTCTGAAATGGTATAGGGTCTCCTGCTTGAGCAGGGGGCTGGACTCAAAGGTCCCTTCTAGCTCTATTGATTGACATAAAAGAGAATGTAGAAAGTATTTATGAAAACGATGGAAACTTCTCTGTCCTCAGATTGGTCACTTTCAACCACTACAGAACGAAGGCTGTAGAGTCGGAGAAGGGGGTACTTATGCTAATGGAAGATGAAATATTTGTTTCTTTTGATGGTCCTATATCAGGGTCATCTTAACAGCATTATGGGCCCCAAGCAAAGCAGTGTACTGGGGCTCCTATGACAACAACTCACAGGGGTAAAAATGTAAATTGTCAATAGAATAAAACATATATTTATTGGTCCCTACACTTGTGGGGCGCATGGGCAAGTGCCCACCAGGCCCATGCATTAAGGCATCCCTGTACTGTATCATTTTATTATCAGAAAAAAAATATGTGTCTCAATAGTGGTTCATGGAGAAAATGAATGGGAAGGTCTGTCATATTCATATCTTGCTTTTGGATGTCTCATTGGCATTGGCCCAGCCACTTTAGAAAGACCATGGTAGACTCAGAGGACTTCCTGGTTTTTAAGTCTTACCAAGTTATAAATTGTTACCCAGTAAATGGCTCTTTGCATCTATTGGTGCTCAGGAATCAAAATGCATTTTAATGCGGGATGTGTTCAAGGCAGTGGTGGAATTCAAATTTGTTTACTACTGGTTCTGTGGGCGTGGCTTGGTGGGCATGGCTGGGCAGGTCATGTGACTGGTGACTGATGACTAGTAAACCTGCTAGAACCTGCTGAATTTCACCTCTAGTTCAAGGCCTTTAATCAATTCCATTCTATGTAGCAAAAGTATTGTATTAATAATATAATAATTTATTATAATTAACCTGTATATACCGATTAAGTATGTAATAATTTATTAACCTGTAGATGCCTCTGATAGAGTAGCCTTCAGATGAACTTTTCAATGTTTGTTATAATGGCTTAGATCAAAATTCTTTTTAAAAAATCAAAATAAACTGAGCAGTAGTATTGCCTCTTCCTTTTGCATTTCTAGTGTCCTTTCCTTTTTTAAAAAAAAGTTATTTATGTTTGCACATATTTTTAAATATTTAAGGATTCTTGTGATGTCTTCATCCTATTCAGTTTCAGTTTCTCTGCAACTTTTTGGGTTTTCTGCTGTAATTTATTTGCAGGTGTTCCTATCTTTTACATATTTACTTTTTAATGCCTTTTTAACCTCTATTTATATTTAAGACATATGAATAAACTTTATTTCTACCCTCAAACTTACATATTAAACCATCAGCCTATTAGTAAATATTTAAATATTTTGTTGTCAGGTGAGTTTTATTCTATTAGCCCTAATGCATTATTATGTATTAGGCTTTCTGTTATCTTTTAATCACATCAGTCTCCAGGAAAACATTATCCCACATTATCTTTTCTTTTACAAAGAATGGAGTCTCTAGACTCAATTTACTTCTACTCAATTATTGTAAAATACTTTAATAAATTTCATGGGATTACTTATGGTTTTACTAGTCTGTAGCCTCACAGAATCTATGCTTCACTATCAATCCAATTCTTTCTGGAAATTTTAAAGCAGAAGGAATAGAAAAGATAGTTGCAGTTTAATATAATATGATAAGCTTGTACATGCACTAAATTGTATATTAATTTTAATGGCTTCTTTGATATTAGAGCTACATATGAAATCATGTAAATTAGTAACAAACACGGATTACTTTAGGTTTATGGCAAATGGCAACAAGGTTGTTTCTATTTTTGCTTGTAGATCAGTATCAGATGTCTTGGCAAAGATCAACTTCTTGTAATATGTGGTATTACAAAGTAATATGTAATTTATGTAATGTAGAAAAGTAATTAAATTGTATCATTTCAGATTGATTTACCTAGTTTGAGTGAGCTTCCTTACGAAATAGTTCCTTGTATACCAAAAACTATCATGTTAGGACAAATGGTTAAATTAGATTTGCTTTCTATCTGACCTCTCATCTCTTTGCAGTAAACTTAACTTTTATTTGGTATATCATGAATCACAGCTTTTTTCCACTTCAATAAAAAATAGTCCAAATAAGCTATTTTGACCAACCAACTTGAGTTTCCTAACAAAAAGTTTTAAAGCAACAAGAGTTCTCAAACCTTCTACAGTAGTTCTATATTCCATAGAAATGAGAGCCCTGATACAGAACAGTGGAAGCAGATGGAAAATTACAATGGAAAGAAACACAATCAGATTTGATGTGGAAAGGACAAAAAAGCAATTGATTGCTTTTAACAAAGAACAATCCTTTAAACTCCCTCACATCATTAAGTGATTTGCCTATAAACTCTTTTCTCAACCAATGGGAGGCAAATATCAAAAGCCGATTCTGTAGTGTCTCTGGACATACAGTTGAGAAATTCTCTTCTAAAGGATTTTTCAGACATTTTTTTAAATTAACAGGATCCCATTCAGTGGATTGAATGACAAAATTTTAATGGGAGAGATTAAAAGAGCCCATTTGACATAGTGGTATTGGCCTAGAAACCAGGAGGCAGTGAGTTCTAGTCTCCCTTAGGCATGAAAGCATGAATGACTTGGATTTAGATATTAGATTTAATAGATTTTATTTGATTTATATACCGCCCCCTCTCCCTAGGGACTCGGGGCGGTGCACAGCCGATAAAAAACATAGATACATAAATAACAATTTAAAACCCATTTAAAATAATTAGATGAAGGCTGTCTATTAAAATATCATTATGAAATTTAAATTTCGATTAAAAATATTAAACAGTTAAAGATTAAAAATATTAACTATTTACAATAATTTAGTTAAAATTCAATTAAAATTAGATTAAATTTGAATTAAAACCCCAAGGTATCAGGCCAGGCCGGCTCGTTGAAATAAATGGGTCTTCAGGGCACGTCGGGAACACCGGAGATCCGTTATAGTACGGATCTCCGGAGGGAGGGTGCTGCCATAGAGAAGGCCCGTACCCTCGGGGCTGTCAGACGACACCGTCCCGATGATGGAACCCCGAGGAGGCCAACCCTATGGGAGCGCACTGGTAAGATGGAGGCTGATGGTGGCAACAGGCGGTCCTGTAAGACTTAGTATGACTTTGGGCTAATTGCTCTCTCTCTCTCAACTCAACCTTTCTCTGAGGGTTGCCAATGTGGGGAAAATAGGAGAGAAGAATATTAGATATGTTTGCCACTTTGAAAATTATATTTACTGTATATCAGTGGTGTCAAACTGGCAGCCATAAGCCGGATGCGTCATACACAGGCCACGCCCACCCCAGCTCCATGAATGGGAAAATGTCACAAAATGTCACATGATGGCAATGTGATGTGGTGAGTTTGATACCTGTGCTGTATACAAATGAAAAGGTGGATTGAAAACCTAATAACACCCTTTATTATTAGTCTAAGGTTTCCATTCCTAGCTTTGTTGGCTGTCACTAATACTATTATTTGATATTCCTTTGTACATGTGAAATCAAATGAATTTCAGTCCTTGGATCACTTTATTCATTAAAAAAATACAAGCACACATAGGCTGTAATCTTATGTAAACTTTCTATCCTAGACAGTAATCAGAAAGCATATTATTGTTTTAAAAAAAGTGCACTGATAAGTTTGATAGGGAGACCACCATATTTCCAGAGGTATACGAGAACTGTTTTGATCTGAACAAGATTCCATCATACAATAAGTAACAAACATGCTTTTGACACAGTTGCCAGACCCAAACATTAACTCTCTTTTTACCGTGCATTTCTTATTAAGGTTAAGCATTCCTTCAGCTATTAATTTAGTCATGGTAAATAGCGATCATTCATTTTCAAGCATTCTAAATGTTTATAAAAGTAGATTTAATCTCCTTCCATTAAGTTAATAAAAAAACCTCAACTAGCTCTCTGCTTCAGCATTGTCAGATGTTTTCCTTGGAACACTATTAGTGAAACAGAACAGAATGATAATCAATTAAATGTGTGAGTTCAGAAAAACAACGATTCCTCCTCTTCCATCTACAAACATGTAGTTATTGTGATTTCAGATCTCTATTCCCAGTGCCCTTTAGTAAAATGCATGCCAATCTTAGCATGGCTGACGTGTTAAAAAAATACCTTGGCTTAGCAACAGCTGAGGAAATTAAGTGCCAGAAAAGCTCTTTTTTTGTCTCAGTTTTGTTTAGTTTGCTTTAGCTAGCAGAAGCCTTCACTTAAATGCTTCCCATCCATAAATTCTGGAAGGGGGCAACTGAATTCCATATTTATCAGCAGTCAAATTCTGTAAATAATGGTGATAAAAATTATCCCTGAAAGAATGGAGTATTTTGCCCAAAGAATTCCCTAAGATTATGAAGCAGGGAGATTTGTTTATCTGCTCTGACTGCTCTTTTCCATCATTATGCTGAATCTATGGCTGTTTCAGCAACAGCTAGATCATCTTGTCTGACCAGAAGATTCTGTAATATAGCTGGATAACAACTGGCCAGAAAATCTTTTGGTGTGTCGGTATTTCTGGAGAGGCTGATTGTAGAAAAATTAATATACTGTATGCTTGAAATATGGGAGAAATTCATACAATGTCTTTGTCCTAATCTGAGGCCAGCAGTCTATTTCCAAAGGATAGGTCCATGTGCTACTACTTGCATCTAAGTTAATAATTCTGATAATTTCCAGACAATTCTGTTGGTGGCAGCTTTTTCAGTTGGCATAGTTGATGCTTCTTTTCCTTATGATGCATTGAATTGATCTGGACGGTTGAAACAATTATTCTGAAGACATTTTAGTCTTTGCCAGAGTAAAATTTGCCTTTTGTAATTAAAGGCAACAGTGCAAACAGGATGACAGTAGAAATTCAGCTAGTGTTGAATCCCATCAGATGGAAAATAGATTTTATCATTGACAATGTTACCACAGAGAGCTACTGCAGTTGCTGATGGAGTAATTATATATTGTATTCTGATCCTGAATGGTAATGCATTATGACTTTGAAGGCTTGCTGTCACCAATTTTCAATGCCATTTGAAAATAAAATTGCTTACATCAAGCCATCATCTAGCCATGATGTGTATTTCGTAGTGCAGTTCCATTAATGGATGTATCGAAAGCAGAGTTGGAATTATTGAGGCAAGATTGTTAAGACTTGACGATGAAGACAAAGACCTTCAACTGCATTCATGTTTGATTGTTCTCCATCTTAGCTTGTAACATCTAAGAAGAGTGATTTCCCCATTAGATATTTACAGCACTTGGGAGGATGACTGAGCCACACCACCACCATTATGGTGATCTAAAGCCCATCTTCATGTCTGATATATTAGCATAGCATTAGTTAGATGATGCTATAAATCAGGGTTGCCCACATTTTTTGGGCTTGTGAGCTACTTCTGCCGTACCGGTAGTGGCGATGGCATTTGGCCCCACCCACTGGGTCAGGAAGGGATGGGTGGGGCTTCCTTTCTTCATATGGCTTGAGGTAGTTTTAAAAAAGTTTTCCTGCCTTTTGCTGCACTTTGGAAGAGGGATTGCTCCTGGGCGAGCAGCTGGAAGAAGAGAAGCCATCACTGTGGCTCGTGTTCATTTTTTAAAGTTTTCCTTTCCACGAGCCACGGCAGTGGCGTCTCTTCTTCCAGCTGCTTCCAGAAACAATCCTGCTTCCAAAGCACAGCAGAAGGCAGGTGATCTACCCACACAAGCTTCTCAATTGACCGGTTGATCACGATCGACGTATTGGGTACCCCCGCTGTAAATCACCAATGATGAAATAGTCAAGAAGAGAGAACTGGTTTAGTCAAGGAGATTATATGTTGTTCCTTGAGAAAGAGATAACACTCCGGCTCTTACTAGAGAAATTTAATCTTAATCCAGAATAATTACTGGTTGATTTTTTTGCATTTTCTTCATGGGCAAAATGCTTAGCTAAATAACTACCAACTAACAGTGTGAACAGACAATGCTGGCTTTTTGGCTTAGAAATGGAGATAAGCACTGCCCCCTAGAGTTAGGAATGACTAGCACATATGTGTGAGGGGAACCTTTACCTTTAACAGTGTGATGAATTTGATTTCCTAAATCCATTTCACTCTACTAAAGACCTGATTTGGGGATGACATTTTCTTCACTTTCTTCTCAGAAAGTATTTTCTTCACTTCTTTCTGAAAGTGAGCTCTGTCATTAGCAAAATGGAGAAGAAAACTTTTGATTTTCTAAGACGTCTGAATTTTCTCAGATAAGATACGCCTTTTAATAGCTTTACTGTATAAAATACAAGAGCACCTGATCTTCTGATCAATGGTGTTATATATATTGGTCTCCTTTTACATATTTGTTCTGTTATTTTTTAATTTGCCAATTTATTTGGCAATATAATTATATTTGATAATTGCCAAATATTGGGCATATTAAAAAGATAATGCAAAATAAATGGACAAATAGATAACAGGAATGTGGAATATATCTAACAGAAGGATTAGCAGATAAGCGGTCCTATTAGTGTTAATGCATTTTGTAAAGTAAACCAATCATTAAAAAGAAGAAAACAATTTTGCACTTTTAATTTTGATTCACAAAATAAATGTTTCCTAAGAATTGTACCTTTCAGAATTGGTCTATAACCTGTTCCTATACATTTATCCTACTGAGATACTACCACATTCAATTTTCATAAATCTTGTGATAGTGTGTCTTTAAACAGCAGGATGTTATGAAGCCTTTTGTATCAGCTTAAATAGCTTTCTGTGCCTTTACACAAATTTCTGTGCAGCCAATGACTGTTTAAAACCCTAACTGTGCAGTCTTACATCTCTATTCTTTGGAGCTAGCACAGTGTTGAATTCAGTTAGACTTTTGGTATAAAATTCAGTCTTCATGAAATGTTACTTTCATTGGCATGTTTTTCTCAAAAAGAAAGAGAACATTTCTTTTGCAGGTAAAGCCACAAGTTGTTATATCTCTCAGTTACTTTTAGCTCTGTGCTTCAGGCTTTGGACCATTTCACATATAGCAATAAAGTTCACTTGGTCTTGTATGTAAAGTCAATTCATTGAAAAGTGTATCTTAATAATGTGCTCTTTTTTTGTTGCATTCACATGCCACATACAGATGTTTGTTTATATCAGACTAGATTTTAGAAATATGAAGTAGATTCAGTGAAATTCAGTTTGAGACTGAGCCAAAAAGGTTCTGGAGTTATCTTTATCAGGAGTTCACTGATCATCTGGCTAAGACCCACATCACCAGAATGTCTGTGCAAAGAACTCAGGCAGCTAAAAGATCCTGTATGTTATCAATAAAGATATTTTTTTTAAAAAGAGAATCTTCCAAAATGGCTTGAATTAATCTAAATCCTCCTGACGTATTGCTAGCAATTTGTAAATTCAGAGGATTGTCCAGAGCATTACATATTTCTCATTATGCTGTTCTTATAAATATAAACCACTGGGTGTAGTTTTGCAACTGGCATTTCTCCATTTAAATTGTAGAGAATTATTTTACCATCACTCTGAGATAATGCTTTGGAGGATGGACTCAGACTTCTACATCACTGAACCCCCTTAATATTGAATTACTCTTTGCTATTCTATAATCTGTATGAATTTGCCAAAACCCATAGAAGTTTTAGCTTGTAGGGAACATTTTTTGCTTGTGTGTTTTTCTTAAACCTTTCCTTCTGTACCAATCTGTTTTCTATTTTTCCCCTCCATTTCCTTTATTCAAATTTATGGCAGTTATCAAGCAGGGGGAAAGATTGGGAAAGAAGAAATAAGGAAAACATTAGTTGTGAATTTCACAACTGAAATCAAGCTCACAATCATTAAAGGAAACTCACTTTTAAGTTCAGTATCTAAAATTGCTTTCATGCCTGCAGGAACTATTTTGAGTTGTGTTGGGAGCAATAACATTAAGGGTCAGCTCAATCCATAATCCATCCAACATCTGATTCATTACAGAAAAAAGGAATTGTGGCCAAAGGCAAAGGAATACCATAATTCTTTCTCTCTTCTCCACTGTATTTCTATCTAGATCCCTTTCTGCTGCTTTTAGTTTAATTTCTCCTCACAATACTTGCAGGATTACATATAAGCATTCCATAAAATAAATTAAACAGGGGATATTTATTTTGCCAAAGACAATCTTTACAGCCCAGATGATTTCCCTCTGAGAAAGCTGACCTCAGCTTCTCCCAGACATGAAACAGATGGATAAATATGTGCTGTGTTAGTCACCACAGAGACAGATCTTGGAATATTAGAGATAAATTTCATGGGTTCCACAGCCTTTTTCAACAAGTTTTACATGCAACCATTCTTTACACATTAGCAAATGCAATGAGATGGACAAAACTAGTCACAGCATAGCTATGTCATAAAGAGCAGAGAAATAAAATCTCTTTGCAAACAGGATTTAACCACAAAATCAAACATCTGAAAATGTTAAAATCTGGAGCTTCAGGTATTTCCTGACAGACTCTAATTACATTAGGTAGGCTGGAATTTATTTCTGTAAGATAAACCATTTAAATTCCTGTCCCCATACCGTATGTATTTCTAGTACAACAGCATTCTCAGATCAGCTCATTACAGCTGTTTATGTTAAATAATTTGGGAGAACCCAGCTTATATTAACCATAATGTGATATCATTTAAGGGCTTTTCAGCCATCTTGGCTACCTATTACCTGGTGCTGTCAAAGCAACAGAAATATCTAGTGTACAATTATTAATCAACCAAAGTCCAATTTATACAATGCTCAGTGATTGTATGATGATGTTGGCATATCTATAATTACCATGCGTTGTAATGGTATGACTCATTCTGATGTAAAAAAGAAGAAACAGGACAATATGATTTTACTTTACTTAATTGAATTCAATTCTCTTGATGCATTATAAATATGTCTCCACTGAAATTAAATGTTGCCTTCAAGTTGTTTTCCTTGTTATATGATGGATTAAAAAGTCAGGACCCTATTGACAATACCTGGTGAAGCCATTCAAATAGGAAACATTTTTACCCAATAACATCATCTTTCCTTTTTTTCATTCTAAGGCTTGGGAAACTGAATGGATATATTTGTAAAGAGGAAATCTGGGGACTTTTTTCCTTTTGCTTTGTTGCTGTATGAAATCAGGATCCCATGAAGATTCTGCATGGCATTATCTCCAGTACAAGTCATAGGGCAGTGGTGACGAACCTATGGTGACGAACCTATGCCAGAGATGGCAAGCAGAGCCCTCTCTGTGGGAACACGTACCATCATCCCGGCTCAGCTCCACAGTGTTTCTCCCATGGAGTTTCTCACTGTCGTTTGCAGGGAAACAGAAGTTTCCCTGAAAACGATGAAATAGAAGCTCAGGAAAAAAAAAAAAAAAAAAAGATCTTGCGTCCTGCAGAGCTGCCAGGGTTGGGATGCCCTGCCAGCCAGCTGGTCTTTGGGTCTCTGCCATGCATGTGTGCACCTCCCGCTGGCCAGCTGGTCTTTGGGTCTCTGCTGTGCATGCACACACACACCTTGCAGTTTGGGCATGCACACACAGTTTGGGCACTCAGTGCCTAAAAGATTTGCCATCACTGTCATAGGACATTATTTTCTGTTCTCTTATCTATTCTGATGCCGTACTGCAAATCGAGCTGCATGCACATGCCTGTGTGCACCCACTGCTTGCTTGGCCCGGTTGTGAATAGGCCACACCCCGGTAGTGGGCCATGGTCTGGGGGTCAGGGACCCTTCATTAGAACATTCAGAGAAAAAGAAAGGTGTATATCTCCATAAAATTTAATGATCAGTTCACCTTCAGGAATATAACACATCACTTTTGTAAATCCAAAATAAGAAAGTTATCCAAGTTATTCTTCTGAGATGAAATCCACACATCCAAGTCATTCTTCTGATTTATTATTTGTGTGTCCCTTTTAGCTATTAAACATCAACCAGTTTCATTTTTAAGCCCTGTGTATCATCCTTGTTAATATCATTCTTGTAGAACTGTCTTTTTAAAATCCATATCCAAAAACAGCCTGATTCTCAATTGTATCCTCTTCTATCTACTTTTTTAAATAGTAGCAGATAATCTTAAGAGAAACCTCTGAATACATTATTGCCTTGAATTCTTCCAAAGTTAAAATACTTTTTCCATTTAGTATTAGTGGGTCCTCTCCTTTAATCATCATCTTTAGTTCATTCTGGTTGCCTCTAGTAACCAGCCTTCAAGTTCTCCTCTTATCAAAATTTTCTCTAATCTATAACATTTTATCATATAATTTTTTTTACACTTAAATTCAGAATCTTTTTATTTTTAATAGAATTTTAAACAAATCACAGGAAGGAGTCTCATTTTTTTTTATTTTCAGTCAATCTGGTCTAATCCAGTTTTATAACTTTCCAAAATCAAGATTCTAATATTTTACTGCTTATTTTTTAATTAAAAAAAATCTTTAGGTTAAACTTGAATTAAACTTCTTTTGCTGAGGATTGAAGGAGAATCACCCAGTGTAATAAAACTTGTCCTTCTGAAGATTCATAGTATTCAAAAAGTAATTTACAAGCCCACTTCCAGAAATGATTAAGAGAGGAAGTTGGCAAACCCAGTGTCCATTTGACGTCAGCTTGGGCAAAGCTGACCTTCCCAGCTCCCAAAACTGTAAAACCTGCCATTAAACATTGTAGGGACTGTCTGTATGGAGCACTAAAGGCAACCTCAGGCCTTCCCCTGTATATGGAGAGGAATTCAAGGCATCAATCCATTTGGCAACTGCTTGTTCTTCTACAGACATTGGCTCTACTAAAAGCAAAGACATCCTCAGTCCACCATTCCTTGGAAGTCAAGGACTGGGGGCAAACATTTCAGAAGATTTTTTTTTCTCTGCTGGATAAGTCAATAAATATTTTATTTAAAGCTAATGTAAACTTTAAAGGGAAAGGATTCAGAAAGACGGGGAGAGAAATTAATTTTTACAAGCTAGAAATTTTTGTTACAAAGTTATAACTTTGGTATGTTTTCCCAAAAATAAGACCCAATGGAAAAATAAGCCTGACTTTTCAGATGCTTCTAATTATAAGCCCTACCCCCACCCACCCCGAAATAAGCCCCAGTTTAGATTGTCAGTCAGACAGGCACATTTAGTAATGTATTTCTCTGAAAATAAGACTTAACTGGAAAATAAGGCCTAATGCATCTTTTGGAGCAAAAATTAATATAAGACTTGGTCTTATTTTGGGGAAAACATGGGTATGATGCACCAAATCAGAACCAAATTGGATATTTGCAGAAGATAATAAAAGCTTGAAATACATTTGGCTGTGAAAAACTAATTCTAGGGGATGATTTAAATACTGATGCTGGTACACTGGGGGATAAAATAGCTTTTTGTAAAAATAAAAGGCAACTTTTACTACCTGAGACATTGCAGACATTAATGGAAATGTATGTGCTTGTGTTTTGGGTATTTGTGATATTATGAATCCTTCAAAAAAGGATTTATATATTACTCAGGTAGGGTCCAATCTCATTTAAGGATAGATTATATTGGAGTTTCAAAAACATTTTTAATCAATTGGGCTGAGCAGAAATTTCACCAATCTGAATTCCAGATCATGTCTCGGTTATTATCGGATATAACTTCAAAAGCTCCCATTTCCTCATTTTTTGCATTTGAATTCTACATTGCTTTATAATCTATAAGCAAAGCAACATCTGTTCAACTTTTGATAAGCTTTTAAAATAAAAATTGTGTGGTATAAAGAACAAGATGGGATGCAATGAAGACAGTAATAACAGACAAATGAACAGGATCAGAAAAAAATTACATATATGATAAATGTATTATATTCAGAAGAAGAATGTAGATTATATGAGCAAAATGTAATAGAGCACAATTATGCATTGGAAAGAAATAAAAGCTGGATATTTCAGATATCAACACAATTTCAATACAATGTTTCATTTTTCAAGCTAAAATATTAGGAAATCACAGGAAGTAGTAAGCAGGGCTGTTCACTATCCCCTTTCTTATTTAATCTTATGAGAGAAACATTAGTAGAAGCACTTTGTGGTAACATTAAAGTTATAACAGGAGATAAAAATAGGAACTGAAAACACACTGGCAAGCTGAGCTACAGCCACTGTCAACAATGGGGTTAACAGGATCAGAACAATAGAACAAAGATCTCAAGAGTTATGGCCCTTTGTGTAAGATTTTCTGGTTTCTCAGGGATCCCTAAAACTGGAGGTGAAGTACAATGAAATAGAAGTTTTCTTGGGGCTCAATGAAGAGTGCAGTGGATGAAGTCTGTTATTCTGGATGACATTTTTCTATGAGCCAGGAAAAGGGAGGTAGTGAGTGGCGAAGGAAGAGGAAAGCAGATCAGATTTGAAGTGATTTGAAGGGAATAGCCTGAGTATACCCCCATTAACAGAGAAAGAATAAATGGGGGAATGGGGACTCTCAGGTTTATATATAATAGTGAGAAAATGTATTCTTACCAATATTCTGTTGGTTTATGTGAGCTTTTTGAGGTAATCTGCCTGCCTGCCTGC
>JAEANM010008340.1:0-17082 GCA_017656035.1 Myanophis thanlyinensis | reverse complement strand
GGATTAACCCTGTAAAGTGGGAAAAAACAAAAGGAGATTTCTTCTAACAACCGGTTCTCCGAACTGCTTAGAAAATTACTACCGGTTCTAGCAAACCTGCTAGAACCTGCTGAATTTCACCTCTGCCCTCAATGTCTTTAACAATGGAAGAGCTTCTAATGTACTTGAACAGTTCTTTAAAATTCAGGAGACATATTTAGAAACGTGTATGTCTTGAAATAGTCCTTGGTGAAGTGTATAGCACATTCAAACATCAGAAGTTGATTATAGGAATGTTTTATAACATTTTTTATTATGTCATAAAATCATTTATAATAATTTTATGTCATAAAATGTTTTATAAAATTTGCCATATTCCAGTTCCACAGGAATGATGGGTTTTGGTTGAAAAAGTTTTGCACCGTTTTGCTTAGTTAAGAGTTACAGACACAAAAGTTTTAGTATAATATAGATACTAGTCTTCATAGTTAGCTGATTAAGACATCAGATTGGCATAGATTTTGTATATGAATAAAATTTCTACTTTTGAACCTAGATGAATCAAACCATGCACAACTCATTGTGATTTGTGAGAAAATGCATATCTGACTTTTTCAAACAGTGTCTGTTACCTGGGTTTGTTTGAGTTTTTTTTTTTTTGTAACTATTACTCTTTATTTTAAAAATATTCCTGACAAATTAAGACACCTTTTTAGTTTATACACTTTTCCTTATTTAAGCAGTTACGTGAATGTTGCATCTCTAGTTTTGCATGATGGTGAAGGTTGTTTCTGAAAAGCTAAAAATAGTTGCTTAAACAACAGAATAGCATGAAGAGTCCTTGTGTTATTGGGAAGTATTCTTATCCACACCAGTCAAAGGATATTGTGTAAGTATTCTGTCTTTCTCTTGTTAATGCTTGTATGTATGTGGTAAGTAAAAAAAAGACAGAAGCAGCAGCAAAGGAAGTTCCAGGT
Organism: Myanophis thanlyinensis; assembly: GCA_017656035.1. NCBI lineage: Eukaryota > Metazoa > Chordata > Lepidosauria > Squamata > Homalopsidae > Myanophis > Myanophis thanlyinensis. Next base: position 16,126 of record JAEANM010008340.1, on the reverse strand, counting down.
GCAATACGTTGCCAGTTAAACCCCTCTTAAGGCCTAGTACAATGAATGATTTCTCTGAAAGCAGAGGGGAAAAAAGCCCATTTGACATACGTAAGTGGGCATTGCTCATGCATTTTCTCCTTTTCCTTTTTTCTCTTTCCCCTATTTTGCATTAGGTGCACCGGGAGTTCAGCAAATGCCTGCGACATGCATCCTGTTGCCTCCGGAGCCAGCCCGGTGCCACACTAGGCTCCCTCAAGACCTCAGCTATCCGCAGCAACAACCGTTACTACTCTGGAACACAGGTAATTAGTGCAAATCAGTCATCGAGTAGACGATTTAGTTAAATCTACAGAATTTAGCCAAACCAAAGTTTTTGAAAAGACCAGGGTATGAATGTAAGATGAATGGGGAAAACAGACAGATAAAGTTCTGTTAAATCCAGAGCGGGTCTGCCTTTTCAGAGCCGAATCCGTAGAATGTGGAATGATACTGTGAGGAAACAGACTGAGTCCAGTTTCATGGCAGGTGATCTCAACAGCACTCCGACACTTAACCGAGGTGAGTGGTCACCACCCATCATTTCCAATGAACCTGTCCTAAACCAGAATGAGAATCTGCATCCATACAAGTGAAGAGGGAAATCAGTACTGCTGAGTAAGAAGATCTCCTGCCCTAAGCAGGCAGTTGCAAAGCCCCCTCTCCAACTCCTAACCTAATACTCTGCATCAATTTCTTCTGAAGTAGCCTTCTCTTTCTTAGCTGTCTCCAGATGTCCTCACAGGAGAACGAAAGAGCTCCAGTCTAGCTTATGTTGTAGCGATCATTCCTTCAAAGAGCTTCTTTATGTTCTACAACTTTTTTCTGCCCACCACAAACTTTTTCTTCTCCAGATACGGATGTTGGTGTCCTGCAAAATCCTTACACTTGTGCATACACACTCTCTTTGCAGGTACAATGGGGAACCACCTGTTGACCAACCCCGTGCTGCAGACACGGGGCGGGAGCAGTCCCTACAACACACTCATTGCTGAGTCTGTGGGCTTCAACCCTGCCTCACCCCCTGTCTTCAACTCTCCAGGTAAGATAGTTGCCCTCTAGAAGGAGAGTCCTTCTTTTTTCATTTCTGACTTTGTGGTTGGAAAAGGGTTCAGCCGCCAGGCACCTAGTAAAACAGAAGGGACATTATACAAATCTGGATTACAGGGCACGTGCTGTACACACTGGGGGAGAGCGACCTTTTCAACTCGGCATGGGTTGGATTTGAGCCTTTATCCGTGCAAACCACATGCTCTTCCACCAAGCTCTGACCAGTGGGATATGAAGATTATGGATCATATCTGATATTTGACAAAAAGCTGTGGCCACCTGGGTAACTCCCTTCTCTTTTCTTCCCCCCACCCTTGTTTTTCTCTCCTAATCGATGCTGCCTCCAGGGAGCTTCCGAGAGTCCAGTACGTCCCTCCTTTCCAGTTCCATTTCGCAGTAATGTTTCCTTCATTGCTAGTTTGACTGGCAGGCTGGGGTGGGTGCGCAACAGGCATGGGCAAGCGTGTGCCATTCTATCTGTTGGCTGCAGGGAGTGCTAGCTCTGGGAGGGGCTCTTCTTCGGGCTTTCCTTTCCCATGCCTTTCTCTGTGGGGAGGCCAGACGTTTTTTGCAGTACTAGCTGTGGGCACCAGATGGAGCAAGTAGCACCCACAGAGCTCCAAAATACCCAACCTAGCCACTCTCCCAGTCACGCTGGATTAAAGCAATGGGCCCAGTGATCTGGCTGGGGCTCCCTCCCTCAAGTATCTCCTTCTCTGCTAGAAGATAGTTTACTCTGTTGCCCGTCAGCATCTTTCTTCTGTGGGCAAAGAGGTGGCATCCGTACTGCATAATGCATGTGGCTGTGCTTGGCTAAATTAGGCATTTCCCATATGGCTGCTTTTCTTCTCCATCACCCTATAAGTTATGTGCAATTACACTTTTCTGCACACGGACACACTTAAACGCCTAAAAAAAAAAGCCCATTTGACATATGTAAGTGGGCATTGCTCACAGATGCAGCTGTTCTGTCACAAGCATTTTTAAATCCCGTACCCTTGAATCCTGAGCGATTTGCACACAACCGAAAGAGAAGTGACTTGCAGATACCGACTGAATGAAAAAGAAAATCAAAATTATCCAACTTCTGTTTAGAAATACACCTTCTTAATGACAACAGCTCTGTATGTTTGTTCTTCGTTTTAGAAAGCCAGGGTCTAATTATCAAAGTGACTCTATGCTTCAGGAAATATTTGAGCCTTGTTTATTTAGGGAGTGGTTCCTTTACTTAGTGACAGCAACTCCCTATCTTAACAATTTAATGTTTTCTCAAAAAATGGAAATACTATACCACATTGGGTATAGTATGACATTTTCCACGTACCCACTGGGGTTTTCTGGGGGATGGGGAATATTTCCTTAAATGAATACTTCTAAATGTGTCTAACCAGCCCTATTGCCTTTGGGGAGCTGGTGTCTGTTGCATCTGTGCCCAAAAGCCCTATTTTGAAGGCTCTTCAGCTAAGGGCAATATCACTGTTTTCTCCTCCATCACCTTTTTCTGTTTAACAGGAGTGGGTTTGGTTAAGAAGGTTCCTTGTCTCTTCCACAGGATGGTAGAAATAGTTAGATCAAATCTTCAGAGCATTTTGTTGAAATAAAGGAGCCTGTATAGAACTCTGAAATAAGCCCCACCCCCACCCCACCCCCGGCGAAATGTGCTGGCCAGTTCGGTTCAGCATAAATTGTCTTTCCAGCAGCAGTTTTAGATTTACTCACTTCGCTTGGCCATTTTTTTGCAGGGGGGTAGAGGTGGAGTCAGATTGATGCTACCTTCTTTCTTTGAACACAAGCCAATTATCTTGGGAATCATCCCATATGATTCCCAGCCAGGCAATTCCCCCTTGTCCCAGCACAAACACATCCATAGCGCTTGTGTGCCTGAACATTCATAAGTTCATGCTGCTCAGCTGTCTTTCATACGTTTTCCGGTGAACAGCTTGCCTTTTAATGTACATCTTGGAGTTTAACTGCTTCCACTACCCCCCCCCCCCAGAAGGTGCGCAGGGCCTCCCTCCCTATTTTCTGCCACTAATGCCCCTATCTGTGCTGCCCCTTACAGAGCACCCCCTGAACAACAGCCGAGACGCTTGTGGCATGGACACCCTCCCGCTCAATGGCAACTTCAATAACAGCTACTCCCTCCGCAGTGGTGACTTCTCCGCCGAGGGTACCAAGATGGCTGATTGTCGACGAAACCTGAGTGATGCTGCGGCCTTTGAAAAAATGATCATCTCTGAGCTGGTGCATAACAACTTGAGGGGGGGAGGCAGTGGTGCAGTCAAGGGAGGCGGGGGCTCCACTGAGACCTCCAACCCCCCTGGGCCTCCTCCCCCTCCCAATGTAGTAGCAGGGGGAGGGGGAACCAACAATGAGGATGACGCCATTGTGCCTGATGCCCCTTCCTTGACACATGAGGAGAACATGGAAATTGAACTTATGTATAAGGCCTTAGAGGAGCCACTCTTGCTTCAGAGGGCACAGTCCATCCTCTACCAGAGCGACCTGGAGGAGTCAGAAAGCTGCACAGCTGACCTGACAGAGGGGGGTGACGGCCAAGCTCCTTCACCCAACAGGGACTCATTATACACCAGTATGACCAATCTGAGGGACTCCCCGTATCCGGACAGCAGCCCTGAGGCAGTTGGGGAAGTGCTTCCTCATGCCCAAGCCATCAATGAGATCTACTATACCAACCGGCCAGCCTTGGTGCCGCGCAACCAGCTCCAGGCCTACTACCAAGTCCGGAGACCCAGCAATGATGGGTATTTGGTCCCAGCAAGCTTAGAGAACCCTGCAGTGGAGGGAGATGGCCAAATGCAGCTGGTGACCAGCCTCTGAGGGGCTGAAAAGGGACTTAAGGGACCATACCTCCTAACCCCAACATGGCATCCTTTGCTGTGACCTGAACATTTTCATTTTTTGCTGGAGAAATGGTGGGGAAGAAGAGAATGGAGCAGGCAGGGGGATGAGTGGAAGAAAGAAGGTGGAAGAATAGTGGAGGCAGAGGTCTTCTCCAAAGGGATGGGTAGCCATTTTATCCAGCTATCTTTCCATCCACTTAGTTTTCCAGACAGAAAGTGAGACATTGCCGATTAGAAGATCTCAGTTCCTTTTCCAGGCAAAATGCAATGGAGGAAAGAGCAGTATCTAGGCAAGAAGATCAGACTTAGGACACTACCTCCTAGGAACAATAGGAGGAGGAACAATAGATTGAGAAAGTTGGAAAGTTGAAAATTATTTTTTGTTGCTTCAATAATCAAAGCCATGAGGGTGCCACGTGCAGAGAATGGGGCACATGGAGAAATACCCTGCACCCACTCTCCACCCTCCTTTCCCCATGACTTTATTGGCTTGTTTCCAACAACAAGAAAACACGAACAAAAAGGCATAGGGCCTTCTTAAGGGTTTAAATGCAGCCAATGGCCACCCCCCTGCCCCATGTCATAGGAAAAGGTACTCATGGGGGGGGGGGGGGGGAAGGAAGGAGTTGTCCAGTTGATGCTAAGCCCACAACTAGCCTTCCAGTATTTGTTGGAAAGCCCACGAGTTATCAGTGGGATTTCTATTGGCTCCTTATTTGTTGCCTCTGAGTGGCAAGACTGCAGAAAAAAATGATCTTCCTTTTTTTTGGGGGGGGGGGTCTTTTTAAAGCTACATAGATATACTTAAGCTGCAGCATTGCTTCTGGGAAAGAAGGAGGAAGTAGCACTGCTGGCTTGTTTTCATTTTTGCTTTACTTTTTGTTGCCACATTAAATGGTCATCCCCCGCCCCTCCCCCTTATAATTTCTTTTCTGTGGCCACCAAGCTTCAAATCATACAAAATACAGATGAGGAGGGATGGAATTGAGGGCAACTGTCAGCTGGGTCAGTCCTTCACCCAAATCTACTGTGTTCCTTCTCCAACATTTAGTAGTGATGCAAGAAGAATCATCTTCCTTCTGTTTCATTCCTGCCTGTGAAGACGCAAAAGCAAAAATCCGGAGTACTTGCAATGCAAAAATGGCTGCCATCCGAACATATTTGGGACCACGGTGGAGAATGAGGAGTATTGAACTCTTTTTTCCCCCAAAAAAACCCTGGATGGATTGTGTCTTTCAAACAAACGAGAAAAACAAAACAAAAAAACACTAACCCAGACTGCACTTTTCCCCCAAAGGAAGAAATAGCAAATCTCCCTCTTCAAGCACAACTCCGACTTTTCTCAGCAGCTCTTGTCCTGGGAGAGCTGGAGGAGGAACCGATCTCACCTAGAGGCACCATATCTCTGGCGGGCGGTGGGCAGGGTGAACGGGGTCTAAGGGAAGGGGGAAAGGATATCAGTTGAAATGCTGTAAATAGGAGATCCTCAAAACAACAACCAAGAATCGAATTTACTCACTTGAAAAAAGGAAAACTACAAACCAAGGAACTTTTCTGTCTGGGTTTGAAATATATCTATATCTATATCCTAATATATATAGATATATAGCACTCCGCTCTGCTCTGGCCCCACGTGTATATGGGAGCATTAATGGGGAAAAGAAAATCCCTGCTTTGATGAAGACAATGGGGTGGGTGGAGCCTAACGAGAGCAGATTTTTACAATCAAGGAAAAAAAAAACATTTTGGCACAATTTTTATGTAATATATAACATATACTGCGTCATTTCTGTGACCTTGAAGCATTTTCCCTTTCCTTCCAGATGAGGTACTTTTTTCATACATCCTGACGAAGTTGGTTATTTTCTCATTAACTGACACTTTGCAACTGTGGGTGGGGGGAAGAAAAATCGAAAGTTTTTACCGCAAGACCCAAAGATGCTGTAGTTCTGCAATGCTGTAGGTACCAGGAAAATCCTTTGCTTTTAGAAATTTTAGTAGCAGGGGTGGGCAGAGTAGTGTTTCATTTCCTTTTAGTTTAAAAGCCACACCGCACATATTTATTTGAAACATACAGGCTAGCATTTACCAGTTGACATTCTATCAAAAAGGGGAAGTGATATGTGGTTTCACTGGCCGGAGCCTCAAACCATTCAGTGTTTTTGGTTTCATTTTGTTTGGCTTTTGATCCCCTGAGAGCTGGTAGATCCGTGACTGTTCAAAGCAAAAACAGAGAATCGGCTGTTTTTAAGCACGCTTTCTAGATAGCTTGGGCTTTCCCTCTCAGCATCAGAGAGGAAAGTGAACCATCCTCTGGTGTTTTGTCCTTCTATCTCTTTACCTCACTGCCAATATTAACAATGAACCAACCCCCTCCCTGGTAACTTACCACATACGATCCTTAGATGCTTTGGATTTCACTAGGAGGCAAGTCTAATCCTGATGCATTTGCATTTACATTTCCTCATTTTTGCCCTGGAGTGTGATTTGACTAGATCTTTCTAACAAACACTGGGGCACCCCCAAACTATCCTTAAATAATTTGGGGTGGGGGTGGGGTAAGAGAAACCATGCTAAGTGTCTTTTTCGACCAGTAACCCAAATATTGTGGAAGGTTATCTGCCAGTAGCAACAAAACGTGTAGGTGAACTGCATTCCATAGCTTTACGTCTAAGATAAATGGACAGTTCTCTGGAGTGCAGAGTTTTGAGCTGGCAGGTTTTGAGATCAAGAGGAATTATGCATAGTGGAATTAGGTGGAATATTCCGCACAAAACCTTTTCCCCCTGCCGCTCCAGCTCACAGTAATAATAGCCACACTCCTGTATATTAAGTCACAATGAAATTGGCACTTATTAAAGGTGTTCAAACATCTTCTGCTTTATATCCAGATCATGAGCTCACAGGGCACAAGGGAATGGATAGCAGGGCTTTTTGTGCTATTGTATTACTCATTGGTATGGCAGCGCTGGAAATGGAGAAGATTGGCTCCGGTTACTAACAAACCCTCCAGAGCCCAAACTACTCCTGCCACAGTTTTGATTTTGCCCCCAAGTCAGTGTGTGATTAAGTGAAAATAAGGTCCCACTTTCATTCCCCTGTTCCATCTACAACCTGTGGTTTTGATCAGTCCCCTTCCAGTACCAAATGGCCTTATCCACCCCACATCCCTTTGCTGCATTGATCCAAGGAAGGCTCTGGGTTCAGGAACCTCCTTGGCCTTTATACCAAGAGGTACCTCCGTGCGGAAACCTCGCATTAAAAGCAAAATGAAAACAAAGAAACCAAAGACTGCCCTTGTTTTCCCTGCGAAGAGTTGAAGCTACGAGGATTGAGTTTCTGGCAGCCCAACATAAAGCTTTGCACTTCCCTGCACGTTAGGTGTTCAAGGACCATTTCAGCTGGTGAAATTTGGAGGAAGGAAGAAATCCACAGGCAGATGAGTTAGTATCAGTGTTATTGCATGCGCTTTCCTGGTATCAGAGAAAACGTGGGAAGAGGAGCTGCATTGATAGGAGCTGTGAAAAGGGGATTTTAGGGTTCAACTCAAATATTGTCAGCTTTATATGGACAGGCAGCCTCTTCCTGTTCTCACATTTGGAATTTAATATTGCCCCATTCTTTGAATGCTAGTTGCCTTCATGCAAAACACTACTATTTTGAACGAGTAAGCTATATAGACACAGAGACAGGTATTTTAAAATTAAGCTGAAGAGAGAAGCCCCAAAGAGTTCTTTATATTAATGGGAATGAGTAGAGACACAACTAGTTGTAAGAAAACATGGGGGGGGAAGGGAATAGGGGCCATGTCACTCAATAATGACTGTCTAAAGCAGTGCCTCTCAACTTCAGCAGCTTTCTGATGGGTGGATATCAACTCCCAGAATTCCCACACAGCGTAACATAACTGTCGGGAATTCTGGGAGCTGACATCCACACATCTGAGTTGAGAAATGCTAGTCTAACGCTTCAGTAGTTTCATGTAGGAATATTTGGGGAGGGGATTAACAGCATCATAATGTCCCTGATGTAACAAAGCAGTGCAAATGTTTAATTGCCCAGTAGCATAATTTAAATCTTAAATCTAGTTTAATTGCCCAGTAGCATAATTTAAAAAAAAATTAATTTGGAGAGCAGGTTCAAGGAACGTATCAACAAGCTGTGGGAATCCAGATGTGTGATTTTCAGAAACTAGTTTTAGAGGAGACTGAGTTTATTATAATTTAAATGGAGGGCACCTCCACATTCAATATTTCAGAAGATAACATGCCCGGGCTGTGATTCTTTTTAAATATTACACCTCTTTATTTTTAATCATGTTACAATCTTTCTCCTCAGACTTTGGAAATTTCCCACTTCTTTGTTCTTACAGCTCTTGGGAAAGGGGCAGGTGGGACATAAACGCATCCAAAATAACATTATGCTCTAAGTAGGATTTTACCATACGTTGTAGAATGGCACTGTGTTGCTTGCTGCTCCCTAACACTGAAGTTGCTGGGGGTGGGGGTTTATTGCCACAGCAAAGCTGATACCACTGCACTTTCCACCTTGAATTCAAGACCTTGTGGATATGTGTCATTCGGATCTGTAAGCAGGTTGTAGAGAATTGGTGGGTGAATATAATTTCCTTCTGCACAATGACATTGCTGCCTTCAAAATGGCACCAGCATTTATTAGGAGAGTATAAAGTTTTGCTTCTTAAGATTTTTCCTGGGGACCGCATCATTCAGATGCCCTCGCCTCATTCCATCAACATACGCTGAAGTAGGACGCCACTGAGTCCTGTTGTGCTGCTTCCAAAAAACTCAGTGTCATTCTGTCCGAAGTCCTGGGTTGAGTTGGTCAGGGGGAGTGTCTTTAGCTTAGGTCTTGTGCAAATTAATATGGTACAGATACTGAATTGTCATGCTGTTGTACAGGAATCCCTCTTTATATTCGTCTTTTATTTTATAACACTGAAATCTCATTCTGGAGGTCACAGGAAGGAATGAAAAATATCAAATGTTTGAAGAAGAAAACCAGGAGATAGGTATTGCTCATCACGAGTGCTTAGGAGACAGCAATTGCTGCTTCCATGCTGATAGCCACAGAGGGCAGAGGCTTACTGATGAGAGCCTGCTCAGCTTCCCATTCAACAATTGTTTTAAATGTCTCTGGTTGTTCTGTGCATGGTGTTCATTTCTGCTTGCAATCCATTAATTGAAGGGCCTGGACTGCAGTTCTCTTTCTCTACACTTTTGTCTAAGACTTATGCAAATCCGTGAGCTCTGCTCACTTTAGCAAAAGTATTCTATTCAGCTTTTCCAGAGCCATTTCTTATCACTGCCTTGGTGCAATGCAATCAGATGTGCAAGTTAATCCAAATTATCCCCCCAGCCTTCAGGCCAGCATAGAATGGAGGATATGGACCATCGTATGGACTATGTCCTCCATTCTTCTGAAGATGGGTGGGGAACTCAGCCCTCACCAGCTACAATGTTGTCTGCTCATCAAGGCCATCTCTGTTGTCTCTAAACCTGGCTGTCTGCAAGTCAACGTGAGGGGCACATATGCATAAGCTAGTTCAGGACAGCACTACCTCTAGGGCAACTTTAGAACTCAGACTCTGCTGCTCTAAATATCACTCTGAGCTTAATCGCTGGAAGCAGTGGCACACACGCTCTGTTCCCTTTATGTGTGAGAGTGAAATGCACTTCTTTCTCTGCTAGGAACTCTCAGGCTGCTTCCAAAGTCTTCACATGTGAGACTGAAGGGTTATTATTTTGCAGATTCCATGCGAGGACAGCTATAAAGCCTGAACCAGCAACCAGCAGCTCTCCAAAGTGGAGAACTGCTCATCCTTCTCAAATTACACGAACAAGGCCTGTATTCTAATAGGATCTTTGTTTAAGGGGAGTCCATTTTCCTATCATTTGATGAGGAAGAGTCTTCTGTTGGCTCCTTATCTCAGCAGCTCCTCACTTGAAACTGGTCTTGTTTTTAAGGTCCTGTGCACCAGCCTGTGCCTCTGTGTGCTGGGGTGCCCTTAAAGCAAGACCACCAGGAGTTCTAGTGAGAGCTCTTGTGTCATTAGATTAGTCTACCCCAGGGGTGGGCAATTGTGGCTCTTTTATGACTTGTGGACTTCAAAATCCCAGAATCCCTGGGCAAGGCAACCTAAATAAAATGGAGGAAATGTTTTGAGGTGTAAATGTAAGGGTTAAGCCAGGGGTGGGTAACGATGGCTCTTTTATGACCTGTGGACTTCAAATCCCAGAATCCCTGGGCAAGGCAACCTAAATAAAATGGAGAAAAGATTGTGAGGTGTAAGTGTAAGGAACCCTTAACACTTCAAAACGTTTCCTCCATTTTATTTAGGTTGCCTTGCCCAGGGATTCTGGGATTTGAAGTCCACAAGTAATAAAAGAGCCACAATTGCCCACCCCTGGTCTACCCCAATGGATGGGGATGATGAGACTTACACTGTCAGGGAGAGACCATTTTGGGGAAGGCTGCATTAAATGTTTCTATGTCAAGCAAGCAAGAGAAGTGTTTGCATTAGGGCAGGGCAGGGATTTATGATGGCAGCAGAGATGATGGCGGCACACTCTGGAGAGCTTCACTCTGGTTTCCGGTTCAAGCCACACTGCCTCTTTGAAGCTGTCCCATCCCAGCCCTTTCCCTGCCTCCATTGCTTTCCCAGTTCAGTTTCCCTCCAGGTTTACCAGTGAAGCCGTGCCTTTTGAATGGCAGCATGAAGGAAGGCCTGGCCAAGAGGTCAGGGCTCATGGGGAACAGTTTGACTCATGCTCTCCCACCTTGGTCCCTCACTTCCCTTTTCTTCCCCCATGGTGCTGATCCATTTCTATTTCCACTCCCATCGCTTTGGTCTAGTACGTCTCTTCTTCCTTTCCATTTCTCTGTCTTTCAGTTCCTTTCCCTTCCCTTCAACATGCCAAACCAATTTTGGGTCGAGTGCATTAAACAGAAAAAAAAAATATATAATGAAAATTTTAAAAATATTTAAAAAAAATGGAAACTTGTTGAGTTACAAAAAAAATTAAAATAATAAAGGAAATACAATTTCTTGGAACTCTAGATGGCTGTGAATTTTTTTTCAGTGTTAATTTGTCCAGGAGAACAAAGCCAAGGACGGTTAAGCCTCTTAACTAACAATTTAATCTAACATCATTCTTCTGGGGGCTCTAAGACATGCCAAATCCTTGTGTCGGTACTGAAATAACGACACCGCAGTCAAAGTTGTTCATTCTAAGGATGAAACTAGTTATTGAATGTAGGTAACACTGTGTTCTAATATGCGTGGGGTTTTTTTTTTTTAAAAAAAGGTCTGAAAATAGTCTTGTTTTCCCAGCAACTGTTCTAATTTTTTTTTAATGGCTGGAATTGGCTATATATATTTTGCCTTGTTTTGTCTAGATAAGAACTGAAAAGTTGACAGGTATCTGTTCCCATTTCACAACTTTAAATAGTTGCTGCTTTAATGAGAACCAGAAGTAGGAAGTAGAGAAAGGGAGACAACTCAGTGGCACAACCCAAACAAAGGTTGTTATTTATTGGATCAGAAAAGGCCCCAGCAACTCGGTTGTAGTGGAAAAAACACCAAGCTACCATAGAAGGGCAACAATTTGGTTCATGATAAGGGAAGCCCCTGTGTTCTTAAAGGAGCCAAACTCTCAAAAAAATTTAGCTTGTGAGATTTCTTTCAAAGTTGTTGGGGGAGCTGGAGAGAAAGAAAGGCATCTGGAGTGTGAACCCTGTGGAGAGGGCCTCTTTCCACTGATTTTTCTGCAGGACACCCACAGGAGAACTCGGCATGCCAGGCTAACCATGGCCTGGACTTACAGGCTGCTGTGCTACCCTTGGCACCCACCCGGGTACATTCTTCATTGTCCTCATTGAAAACCCTGGCTGTGCTCAGGAATGCCCCCTCCATGAGAAAGCTGGGGTGTGAAGAGTTCCTATGGCTACTCATTGTTAACTCCCAGACTCCTCAGGCATCCGGACAAAGGGAAGGGGTGTTTGGTGTTGTAGTTCAGGAATATCTGAAAGGCCTCAGCTTAGACTTCCTCTGCGCAAGGAGCTGCTGTGTTATATTCTACCTATTCCACAACTATCTCTGGAGCCATTTTTCTTTCCCAACAAAGCACGCAGAGCAGCCTCCGCTCTGGGGCTGCCTTTGTATGGATTTTAACCTCCTGCTCAGTTGTCTCTGAACAGATTACTTAGACAAAAAAGGAACCTGGTGCATGTGTACTGATTCCCATTCCATTACGTCTCTTATCTCACGGTGGGCTCTTTTCAGGGGAACATGCTGAGGACGAGAGCAAAGGGACTGCTAAATGCACTTGTGATACGAAAAGAAAACGGAAGGAACTGCAACCAACTGTGTTGCAAGAGTCATGTTTTCTTTCGTGTGTTTTTATGGTTTTTTTTTATTGTGAAGACAGTTGTACAAAGTTAAAAACTACGGAATGCAAAGAAAGAATGAGAGGAAAAAAGAGAGGAAAAGAGAAACAGTGGGAAGCAGCAAAAGTCTCAAAAAGGAGAGGAAAAAAGAAAAAGGCACCAGACTAGAAACAGGAGGTTGGGCATTCTAGTCTTATTTTAGGCATGAAAGCCAGCAGGTTGATTTTGGGCCATTCCCCTTCTCTCAGCCCAATTTACCTCACAGGGCTATTGTGGGGGGAAATAGGAGGAGGAGAGTATTAAATATGTTCTCTGCCTTATTTATAAAAGCAAAGGTGGATTTTAAAAAATCTAAACGAGTGCCTTCTAATCTACTTTACAACTGTTATAAACATGATCGTTTGCACTCTCCCAGTCTTGGTTCCCTTTTTCCTATAAACAATACTTTTTGGATCAGTAAATCCCACGATCATCCATTCATTTTTATTTATTTTCAATAAAAAGCCCATAAATGGTTTCCATCTTTTATCTAAGTAGTTATTTCTTCCCCAATAAGATAAATCAATTTAGCCATAAGATTTGTATTCACTGTAGAGTGGCTCAATTCTCACTGGATACTGACTGAATTATTGGCTGGATTCATACACTGAACAATAAACTAAATATGCTGGCTGGATTTATACATGATACTGAGATGCAAACTAATCAATCATATATAAATGCTTTGGACCATAGTTTAATGTTGTTTATACCAATACCTAGCAACTTTTAAATATTTTTAATCCCATCTGTATTCTTTTTATAAATAACTCAAGACAGGGTGCATATATAATACTCTTTCCTCCTATTTTTTCCACAACAAGTCTTGGCTTGGTCCAAGATCACCTAGCTGGATTTCATGCCTAAAGTAGGGCTAGAACTCACAATCTTCCAGTTTCTAGGCCACCACCTTAACCTTCAAGCCAAACTGGCTCTCCTTGTTAGAAATTTCTGCATGCAAAACATGCAACCTACCATTGATGCATGATCCTGTCTCAGTATAATTAAGGCTCATGTCCTTGAAGAATCCTCCAAAGACAGAATTATGCCAGAGCTCCAATTTGGAGGAAAGCTACATATCTACAGTAGAGGACGTAACCTAGACTAGACTTCAGGTCACGTGCCAACCCCCAAATTTTAATAATCTATGTTGTGTATATACCAATATGGTACACTAACCCCTTCATATGGCTTGGAGCTCTGATCAGCATAACTTCTATGCCAAGCTTCATTTTACCTTGCAGGTGATGATCAAGAAGGAACTTATTCTGTAATGATGCAGCTAATGTAAATGCAACTGTAGGAGGGGGTGGGACACAGGCAATTCTTAGCACTTCATTAAAAGGTTGCACTGCAGTTTCTTCTTAAAACATTTTAAAAGCTGCAAGGCAGCCTGTCTGTGCTGTTCAGACGCATTGAACTACAACTCTTATAGTCTCGAGCCAGCATAGCTATTTGCTGAGGTGATGGCCACTGGTCCAATCAATCTGGAGTGTACTAAGCTGAAAAAAGGCTACATTAGAATATATATTTCCTTCCTTCCCCTTTTCATCTCTACACGCTGCTTTCCTGGTCTCTGACACAACAGCAAATACCACCTTGAAGTGCATGGGGAGAAATGAAGATTGCATTATGGGTAGCAAATTATCTAGCATTTTGATCCTGAGTCAAATATGAATTACATTACACTCCTCACCTGCATTCATGATGAGGAAATAACGCACAAGATCGTGGAAGTTTCAGTCTCATCCAAAATTCACTGCAGCAAAGAGAGTATTCATGTTGGCTAAACTGCCAATATCCTAAATCTTTATGTAGTTGGGATTTGGCCAGGATATCATTCCCCATTGGCTTGTGATTGAATAGACTGCAGCTACTATATTCTGGTTGTAGTGAATGCTAATGAAGCTACACATGCTTACTGCAAGTTGGAAAAATGAGGTGTTTTTTTTTTTAGTTTAGCTACAATTCTATTCTGCCACTCTTCAGATAAATATCCACTGAGCAATGTAAAAAACAGACGTTTTTAAAAAATCAGGGACATGAATATGCAGTGAGATAAAACAAGATGCAGATACATGAAATTTAAAGTAAACGAAGCTTAGCCATGCAGCCTATGGCTAAATTATATCTGGGAACAATGTTGAGTTTTGTGAATTGACCTTAGGTCAAAGGAGATTTGCCATCCTGAATGTCGTGTCTGACTCTTGATGAGTCCATGGGCCAGGTCTCTACTTCTTCTGATCCTGTACTACTTCTTTGCCAGTGCCAGCTTTGATGTTGTCTAGCCACTGTGTTCTTTGACAGACTGCTTTCTTTTTACTGCTAACTCTTCTAAGCATAATTTCTTTCTCCAGTGAATTCCACCCGCATGACATGGCCAAAATAAGGGAAACAACAGTTTTGTGATTTTTGTCTACAGAATTTCAGATATGTGTTAACATTTTCTTTCCAATCTTGATAAAACTACTGACTTTTATAGGGGGAATCAAACTAATCATAAAGGTATTTGGTTTTAAAGTCATACCCAGATTCAAATGGAATAAAACTTTTAAAACATGACCGGTCTACAACATGATGAGAGTAAGTCACATGCTCTGATTTGATTTGATTTGATTTATTAAATTTATATACCGCACCCTCTCCCGAGGGACTCGGGGCAGTTCACAGCAAGTAAAATACACAAGAACAACAATTAAAAACCAATATAAAATGATTAAATTTGCTGGTATATTAAAAATTATAGTTAAAATTATATTAAAATTAATTATATGGAAAGTGTATGTGCAATGCACCTTTAGAGTTGTATTCTCTCTATTATTATTCTTTGGCATAACCAATGGCTCCTTATAAGGAATAATAATTGATAAGGAAATATCAAGTGACCTGGATTCAGTCCCTGAATTGTTTCTCTCTAATAAAATAAAATACTTCTTTAAACATATCTACCCACACAGCCATGCTAGATTCTTATTAGCCAGGACATTCTATCAGAAAGATCAGTTACCTTTCCACTGAGCTATAAAATATTAGAAGAAACTAAGAACACGAACACAAGTTTATGGGCATTTTCCTCTATAACTTTTGTGTTGAAATTCTGAACTTCTTTCTTAAATTAGCACCATAATTCTTTCTGGGTTTAAAAATAAAGAGGGAGCATGTGTTATAAGTTGCTGGCCACAAACATTCAAGCATCCTCATGGCAGATGGTTCCCAGATGGAGGAGATGGGCTTGAAGCTATTTTTAATAAAGACCAAAATTTGGCTGTTCATTGGCTAAGTATGTGAGAACTCAGCTCTGTGAAGAACCAGAGCCCTTGAACAACTGGGAAGAACTTCTGGGAGCTGGAGAGCAAAGTGACAACTTTAACATGGCTCTCTGCCCAGATCTGAAGGTGTTCTTTGAGTATCCCTAAACAGATTATTTCCTCAAGCCTCAAAATGGACTGCAGTTTCTTCTTTAAATGCTTGAAAGGAGTGAGGCAGCTTTTCTGTGCTGTCTAGATGCATTGAACTACAAATGGACACTACTAATAGTTTTCAGCCAGCACTACTATTTGCTGAGGTGATGGCAACTATGGTCCAGCCAATCTGAAGGAGTCCAGGCCGAGTAAATCACTCCAGTTTGAAATGGGGAGATGTTTCAACTTCCTGTGCCCTTTCAGCATAGGCCAGGGGTGGGCAATTACGGCTCCTTCATGCCTCGTGGACTTCAACTCCCAGAATTCCTGAGCCAGCATGGCTGGCTC
>JAEANM010008339.1:3701-17083 GCA_017656035.1 Myanophis thanlyinensis | reverse complement strand
CTTTGCTTTGCTTTGCTTTGCTTTGCTTTGCAGCAGTTAACATTTTTTAGGTCAGATGAAAGAAAGACCACCTTAGAAAGACCAGGTAGTCGTGGTTTACCAACAGTAATTGAGACTAGAAACTCATGTTATCTATGTATCTATGTTTTTATTGGCTGTGCACCGCCCCGAGTCCCTAGGGAGACGGGGCGGTATATAAATCAAATAAACTTAAACTCAGTCACTAAGCTACAAGATCATGAAGTAATGGTCATCAAGTGAGGATGCCAACTTAATGATAGCAGTTTTGGTAGTCTCAGCTGAAATTATTAGGTGAATCCTGCATGATTGCAATATCCCATGTCATGTAACCACCATTTACAAGCTCCTATCAGTTTTCCAATTGGCTTTGCTTGTCAGAAGCTGACAGTCAAAGTGCTGAATGAGTGTATGTTACAGGAAGGTTGTCTTATCTGCAAGCAAGAACTCAACATTTTTATTTGCAACAAGAACCATAGAATCCAGCAGAAAGAATGTTAATTCTTGGCACCCACTGGATATCTACTGGGCCAATTCAGCTTCTTTATCTTTTTAGAAAATAATCTGCTGCAGCACTTAGAATAATGCTGGGTATCTTGGTTATTTAAATTTCCAACAATATGGGCTCAATAGCTGTTTGTAAGAAACTGAATAATTGCAGGTCTAGGACAAGTCACCTCAGCCAACTCACCACAGGACAGGCAACTTGCTGCTGACCAATTCAACACTTATATATTAATTGTTTCATTCAGTTACTTTTATTATTGGTGGTCATGTTTTTGTCTAAATTATTGTGACTCTTGTATTTATGGATTGACTTTATTATTATTAGCCATGGTTGAATTAATTAATTTCACTTTTGTATTTGTTGAATTGTCCTGTGACAAGTTGGCTGTGACAAGTAGCTGTGGTGAGTTGTCCCATACCACTCTTCCATTGTTCTGTTCCCTATCCACATGCTACTGGCTTGGCATTCTCTTCTCCTTCCCAAGAGTGCAGATTCCACAGTCACTCAGCCTTCTCAATTTTTATTTACTGGTTTTTATATGTTGTTTTTTAACTGATTGTGAGACAGATTTCCCCACTTGGGGAATGTTTCCTAAATGATCTTTTTCAGAGACTCTTCTGAAAAGCTTAGGGTTTCGAAAAGTATGATGTTTTCTTTCTGTGCTTTACCAACAGGACCGATTCCTTATCACCTCTAGATTTTGAAAAGTGAAGGAAAGATACATATAAATACTGCCAGCATTTCAATACAGGTCTCTGTTTAAAATGTTTGAAGAAAGGAAGAGGGAAATCCTGTCATTCATGGGAAAAGTAGGGGAAAGTCTACCTTTAACATTTTTCATCTCTTTTCTTTTCATATTGTTGCCAAAATAACTTAAGATTAAAACAAATATGCACTTCACTCACTTGGTCACTGATTAAAAAATTAATCAGTAATTACTTTTGATTCAAATATTTTCCATAGTTCAGTGGTTTTCTTTTTTATAGGCAACACAGATATGTAGACGACTATTTATTTACCTAAAATGAAGTCTCTGAATGAGATAATTGCATAGGGCTACAACATACTGTACTGTACCTATGTTGAAAAAAATATAGCAAAACCTTAGATGGCAGCAAAATAGTAGGCTACTCTAACCCTTTACTGCAATGTAGTGGTCATGCAGATTTTTGCAGTCTGTTTATGATAGCCTACTAATTTGGTATAAATACCAGAAAACTCATACACGCATCTTATTTTGTGACAGTAATCCTGTAAATGAACACGATATAATTGTACAAATTGAATGTGTGAACAAATGTGGGAAAACTTTTTTTTAATATTCCAGATATTATTTTTTGATCTCAGAGTTTGTCTCTCATAATTTATTTTTATATTTGTTATAACAAATATTTCCCTTTTACTATTAACATCTCCATGAGGACCAAGCAGTTAAAAGAAGTATTGCTGAAATAAGTTTTGAAGATAGCTACCTTGTATTTATCTATTGATTTTATATTGGCATCTTTCCTTCTTCCAGGGAAAAGCTAACGCTACTTTACATTGAGTTTAGTTATAACAGAATTATTTTCTCTCCTCATTTCGGAGAGTAAGGTTAACTGGAAATGGATGGTTTGGAGAATGAAATTTTTCAAATTAAGTAGTCTGTCATATCTGGAAGCTTCTTGGTTTTCCTTTTTAAATCCAATTAGTTGTACTGGTGGTTACTATCATGGCACTAAATCAGTCCCAGGAGAACTATTGCATCAGTTAAGAACAGGAGGCAATTACCACCATAAGTGGGTTGTTTTTTTTAAAGAAGGCTTGACTTTAATGGTAGCTTTTCTCTTAGAAGGGAAATCAAAAAGTTGACATAGGTTTCTATGCTAAGGAGAGCATTCTGAAATTCACTAGCAACTCTAAGAGAATTCCAGTGAAAAATGTGTCCTCATTTTTCTAAGAGTCAGGCATGGGATTTTATTTCAAAGCATGGATGTTCAAAAGGGGAAAGCAAATGGGAAAAAGTGCATTGTAATGTCATAACCCAACCAGGTTTTGTATCTGTGTCATGACATCATATGTGTAACAAAAGAAGGTGTGCTGATGCCATTCTGAGAAATCTCTGTATTTAGTGGCTGCCTCTACTTCAAAGTAGATATATCTAGGTCTAAGAACGACTGTATATGATAATATTTTTTATTAAGTAGGAATTATGCCTACAATTAATGACAAATCACAATATTGCAAAACATTTATTTATATATGTAGCCAATAGTACTAGGCAACTCACATTAAAACAATACAATACAATATATAATTAAAATATTTATTTATTTGTTTGTTTGTTTGTTTGTTTGTTTAATGAGGACTGGTGACTAATTTTCTATATTCCTGTGGATATGTTTAATTAAAAGGAGTGTTTGGGATATTTTTTTCTGGTATCTATTTAAGGCCACAGACCTATCTTATTCTATAGTTACAGAATGGTATCACCTATATTAGCAGCTTCAAATTAAATTATTCTTGATTACAGTCAAAGGTGAGCTTAACCTTGTTAGTTTTGTTCCTATTTATTCTTTCATATGTATGCTGCTAAATACTGCACTTGCAGTGGTTTACAATAATAACAAGGAAATACAACTAAAACCATAAACAAAGCAACTGTGATAAAAATAATCCTAGAAACCCAGGTCTGCCAAATTTGCACTGGCTAGCATGTTCTTTTTCAAATGTTCTGTGGAAAATGCTGTTTCAACCAACTTGTGAAGAAATGCCACAGTTGGTGACAGACTATCCACTAGAAATAGACTGTTCCATCAAGAGCAGGCTACCACCAAAATGGCCAATAGGCTTCAATGGAATCTGTCTCTTACCTTCTGGAAATGATCGTCATCCTCAGCTGCCATGGCTAAGCTGCACCCGTCAATTCTGCCTGAAGGTGATGGTCCTTCAAATCCATTGGAAATAACTTGTGTAGGATTTCAAAGATTGTATCTTGCCCTACTAGTATGCATCCCCCCTCTTTTTTCACCTCTCAGTGAGTTCTTTTTTTAAAATTAGCTATGTGATTGTATAATCGTGCATGGTGGAAAAGAATAAAGAATTCCTTTTTAAGCCAATGAAACCAAATCTCTCATTTGGTTTCATTGGCTTAAAAAGGAATTCTTTATTCTTTTCCACCATGCACGATTATACAATCACATCTTAACAATCTAAAGATTGTTAAAATAATTAATTTTATACTTCTTAAAAATCATATAAGTTTTGCATTTTGGCCAGGAAGGTCTAATGCAACATCATTTTTACTTGGGCTAAAGGGAGAAAACTAAGACCTCCCCACTAGACAGATTAGGGTGTGTCAGATAATTTAGCCAGACTGATGGCAGTTCATCATTCTTATTTGAGGCTGTGGAAAATTTAAAACTCATTGGCACTACCAATGAGTTTTAAATTACCCTTCTTCCCATCTCGCAGCAATAGGTAACTAACTAGAAAACAAAAGGCCCAAGTAGGACTTTGGAGATTCTCCTTTATAGGAAGAATTTGAAACTAATATTATTCTAAAGATATTTCTTTTCACTTTCATCATGAAACCTAAGGTTGTACACACTAGCCCAGAGCCTTTCTCAGTTTCCTTCTTTTCTGGGTGGAGTCCAGTTAGTCTCACAGTCTTAGACTAGAAAGTAATTACTCTGAAGTTCCCTGGAGGCTTGTATCCAAAGTTAGCAAGGTAGGGCCTCAAAACTCAAAGCTTATTGCAAGGTGTTTGCCATTTAGTAATCATAAATATTTCCCTGTGTATTACAGTGCTCTTTCCTAAGTGCTCACTCTGGGGCTTCCCTGTTATTATTATTATTTCTAGATGGGTCAGAAGGTAGGTTCTCATATAAAAGAGGATTATTTTCTCAAGAGGTGGTGGCAACTGCTTTCAAATACTGCAAAGGTGGATATTACAAAATGAAAATGAGCAGCTCTTACATTTTCTCTGTAGTGTGTGAGCATTGCTCCTGAGTTTCTAACCTTGGCTTTGGCCTTACACACCTTTCTGAACAAATCAATACCATCAGTTAACTAAATTAAAAAAACATATTATCTGCCTGAGGTTTTACTTATTAGAACCTGTCCAGAATTCTGATTCTTTTGCATGGATGTTATTTGATATGTTCTTTTATTATTTCACTTGACCACTACCTCAGGCTCATAGAACGTAGAAGATAACTGAAAGCCAACTTTTTGGAGGGATTAGCTGTTACTTTCCCAAAGAAGCAGAATACTTGATCTCTGATATCATGGATGTAGCTAGAAAATCAGAAAACTGCCTCCCAGCTAAGTCCACCTTCTGAATGACTCTGTGATACAAGGATAAAGATGCTAACTAGTGTAGTTAAGCCATCAAATTAAAGGGGACATGTATTTTTTTGAAAACAATATCGGGTTTTAATATATGACTCTCAGGATAGGGGCAGTGCTTTAAGTGTCCTGAGGGAGAGGGGGTGGTATATAAATTAAATTAATAAATAAATTAAATTAATAATAAAAATTAATAAATTAATAAAAAGTGTCGTCTTTATTTATCAGAGTCATGGATCATTATTTTTGCACATAAACAACACTCCAAAGGTCCTTAATGTATCAGATAACTTGTTGATAAAAAATGAGCTAGTAATTAGTATGTTTCATATTAACATCCAGCATCCATTCAGGAAAAAGAAAATATTTGTTTATTTTTTGAAACAGAAAGATTATATACTTCTCTCTTCAAATACTTTAGGTAATAATCAAAGTAATTGTGGACATAGTGATTAACTGTCCCATATTATTCATCTTTAAACACTGCAAATGCAATGCCTATGGCAATTTGCCTTACCCCATTATCCTATAATATATTGGTATTATATCCCTACTATCTCGAGTTTTTGGTAGCTGGAAAACCCTAGAATTTTAGTCTCAGTACACCTTGTAAACACCAGGTTGCCACAACTTATACAGTAGACATAGATGCTTATTCCTCAATTAAGTGACTCCAAAATGATGAAATATGTCTTGTGATGTATTTATGTTGTAATGATACATATACAGTTCTTTAGCACTTTTCTTTCTTCACACACAGACACAAACATAGACACAAACATGGGTACCCATGTCTTAAAGGTGCAAAGCCTTATGAGCCTTAAGCAGTCAACTGGCTATTTTTTGCAGCTTTTATTTGGGCCCAATATTTTAATTTTGGTTTTAATTTTGTTAGTGAGAATTTAAGAAGCAATACATTTAACTTTGAAATAGCCTGAAAACTCCAAATTGGAGCCCTGATTCGATATATTTTGGACCTGTCTTTGCAAGGCTGTTCAAAGCTAATAATCCTGGAACTAATCCCAGTTCTCTCCCTTTGCTGGCAAGTGCAAATTCCCCTAATTATCAATATTCACAAAAATAATAATCACTCAGAAATGCAAATGTACATTTTTACTTTAAGCCACATCTTTACTTCCATTTAGCTCATTGCTTATTGCTGCTTTCTCCACTGCAATAGATGGTAGATTGATATCTGGATCACTATAACTGATATTTGTTTCAGCAGCAATAAAACAAATGTGGAACATTTGGACTGTGTGGTAGGAAATCCGAGTTTAGCCAGCCATAAAACCGCATTTACATTCAACCTGAGCAAGTGTATAATCTACCACGGATCTTCCATTGCAGATAAAGATTATTGAACATGTTATAGCCTACAATGAAACTTCATTTCAGTTTCTTTGACATCTCCCCAACTCTGTAGAGTAGAACAGAAAAAGAGCACATGATGCACAAGAGATAGTTTAGGAAGTTGCATTCATTAAAAGGCATTTGCAGAACACTAATAAGCATGGATTTCCTTGCAGGTCCATAAGTCTTATGCTTAAATGTTTTGGATGGAGATGTTAACCATAGGAAAAAAAATAAAAGATTTTAAGATATGTAATATAATAGTAGGAAGATGGCATTCACCAAGTGACACCATGTGGCCAGTATTGACTGCTCTTGGAAGCTAAGCAAGATCAACCTGGTTCATACTTGATTGGAAAACTTGGAATTCCGGGAATGTTGACTAGATTGGGTAACTAAAAAAATCTAGAAGATAATAGCAAACCATGCCCACAACTATGTCAATGAAACTGCACAAAAACAATCACCAGGAATATCTTTGCCAATTTACTGTTTATAGGGAGTCATAATCTGTGCATGAAGCTCCAGGCATGAAAGCTTTCACCCAAAAAAGTGTCTTAGTCTTTCCTGTGTGACTATATACAAGAAAAAACTTGCATGCAATGCTCCACCCAGTTGTTCAGTCAGAAGAAAAGCTGTTTGAACTTGGTGGGTGCTTAACTTTTTAAATGTTGTTAACAAATCATTTATTATTATTAAACAATTTACAGCTTCTGATTCTACATTGTTTTATATCCTCCTACTCAGTAGGTTGACTCTGTCATGGAGTTTCCATTAGTTATGTTTCCATCTGCTTTTATTTGGCAGTTTAAAGTAACTGACACTCAGAAATAGGGTCAACAGCAGGCTACCACTTTACCATTGCTCAGCTCACAGGATGGAGGCCATTATTATATTAGTTTCCAATATCTATTATTATTAGATTAACTTAAGCACAATTGAGTCATATAAAAGTCTTTTGAAGCCCCATTCATATTGGTGGGAGAGTTGAATACAGACTGTAATTTCAGTCACTGAAGTGTTCTTAAAAGTGTTCTTTGCCTAAAATTTTCCTGCATGTAACTTTTTGGTAGAGATAAGGAAAGGGTAAATGGGGGGAAAAAATCTGAAGATATAAACTGAATTTCTGTCCTTTAAACAAAATGTACAAAATGAAGTACTTGAAGGTGGCTCTACTTGAAGATATATCTATGCCTATGTCTCATTGCCTCACCTCTGACAAGAATTAAATTGTAAGGGCAAGTCTTCACACAACTTGTTGTGTATGTACTGATGACAGTAATGGTGGTGATGGGGATGATGACAGAGTTTTCAAAAGCACCTCAAACAAGACATCCATGCCAGTATCAATAGAGTTCAATATGAATTGTATTCTTTAAGTCTATTAAAAACTTTTGGAAATTCCGGTGAAGGAAGTGGGTAGGATATGAGTATTTCTTTTATTTCATTTAGCAAATGCCTGGAAATTTTGTGCATAGGAGGTAGATCACACATCTTTTAATATTGTTGAAATTTTTTGGAAAAGAAGACTGAAAAGATCTGATCAAACAATTTGGTTGTCAGGACCAGCCCCATAGAGATAATTTGAAAGGCTCAAGTGATCTTATAACTATAACAGATATGTTAAGAAAAAGCCTCAGTGACAGGAAACATCTTTCTATAAGATGTGCCCATAAAAATGATCTAATACCTCCAAGAAATGGTGACCTTGTAACCTTTCATCATCCCTTTCAATTTTCAGAAGGTAATAGGGATTTTACAGCAGGAGTAAAATGCTGTTTATACCAGTTATCATAGTGACACCCAACAGTGTTAAATACTGCTCAAGCAGTTGCAGCAGATAGCAAGTCCACTATGTCTGGATTGAAGATAATGTAGTGGTATCCATAGCAATTATTGAGGGTTTCTTTCTACTCAGCAAGTGAGTTGAGAGAAGATATTCATGAACTTTGGTTAGTTTTTAATCTCAACAGCCAGAGAGAAGGAGAAAAGAGAGGGAGCGAGAGAGAGAGAGAGATGGGGGAGGTTGCACATCTTATGAAAACCCTGATTTTAGTATCCATGATTTAGTAAACAAACCACAAGAACTAGATTTCAAGCAAGCAAACCCATCATGCTACAGGAACTTAGTCTCAAATATGTATTTTAGAAGAGATGGATCTCATACCAAAAGTTATCTTTCCCTGTTAATTTCTTACTGGCATTACGTATAGAACGGAATTTCAAATTTTTTAAAAAGCACTTCATAACAAAAAAAAATATGGACAGAGTAACCGCTTATCTAGACATCACTGTCCTTAATATTTGTAAAAGTGTAGAAATCACTGATTCAACTACTTTACAAATTTACAATGGCACTAAATGAATGGTAGTTATGACCAATCCCAGGAGTTTTGGCTATCATAGCAGCCCACAACCATATGATTGTGATTCACCCATTCAGTAAGAGGCTTCCATTTCTGACTCTAACAGCATTCCATGGTTGTGTGGCTGTCATTTTAGATGTTTCCTGCCAGCTTCCAATGAAAGTGAATAGAGAAGCTACCAGGGAGTCAGAAATCACAATCCTGTGAGTTCCATACTTAATTACCTGTATTGATTTACTTAACATGGCTTCACAAGTAGCATCATCATAGGATATCACATTTTATTATTGTTTCACTTAGTGACAGAAATTCTAAGTGCCAATTATCATGGTTATGCGAAAACTACCAATATATATTTTCATTAGCACGTAATATTTTTATTGTCTGGTGAGATGGTGAAGATAATCTTATCACACTTATCCATTTTTTAAAAAATATATTCTCACCACTTTTGAAGTTTCTACACAATTAGAGGTGAGGGGAGAGATAAAGAGAGAGAAGAGAGGGAGGGGAGAAGGGAACAGAGATATACAGGGGGGAGAAGAGGGAGGGGGAGAGAAAACAATATATTTTCCTAGATCATCAACATCAACTCCATCAACCAATCAAGAGGCAGAAGTGCAGCCAACCAGCCCAGTACACCCCCCCCCATATTTATAGAGAGACAGCAGCTCCGATCACGGTTTGCTCACACTGGCATGAAGCCGAAGAAACCAGCCTGAGGATGGCGAGTGGGATGTCGCCGAAAAGTCACCAAGATAGTCTCAATCTTACATGAGAAAAGACCCAAACACACCTAGACCCATACACACACACACAGAGAGAGAGAGGGAGGGAGGGAGGGAGGGAGGGGACATCATTTGATATCATTTTAGATGTCAAAATGGTTTTGTGGCTCCCGATGTTTTTTAACAAGCGGTTCTTTGCCCTATTGACCAGCTGGGTAGGCATGGCTAAGGGGGTCATGTGATTGGGTGAGAGTGAATGATGTCAAGTTGGCCACAGTTGGCCAGGTTTTGTGGCTCCTGGTGTTTTCTTTTCTGTGGGAAACTGGTCCAAATGGTTCTTTGAGTGTTGCAGACCCCTGTCCTAGAGAAAGAGCAGAGAGCCTGACAAAGAGAGTTAGGGTATGAATGAATCCTTCATTACCCCCTTGTGGTCAGTAAATCATGATGTAGTGCAGAGTACATACAATTGGATTCCCAGCTGCAGCAGGAAACATGATAGCAGGAATTTTCATGGCTCCATTTTGTGTCCTGTTCCTTAAATTCTTGACTTAAAACTTGATTTCCTGACATTTGATATGATTATACATAATCCTGATACCATGACTCTTCAAGTTACCTTCTTTTATGAACATATCTCCAACAGATCTTCTATTTGGTGCCTAAGTATAATAGCCATGATGATTGCTCCTGGTAAGAGACTGTATTTGCAGAAAACAAACCAGTAAAGATTTATAAACTTTTCCAAGAATCTAAATGCATGGTAAGAATGGAGATTGAATTCCAACATATAAAAGCATCCTTTTATTATCTAAACTCATTTTCATTTTTGACTCAAATGCATATTTTACAGAGAGTAAATAATTGAGGCACTGAGACAGATGATTGGCCCATGCTGGCTGGGGAATTTTGGGAATTGAAGTTCCGACATCTTAAGGTTGGCATCTTAATATTGAGTTAAGGTATCTATGTATCTGAGCAAAATAAAAGATTCAGAACTAAGGAGATGTATTCACAGGTGAACAGATACTCAGAGTAAAGATTTCAAACTAATGTGCATTATTGAAAAATGTATACTGCGCGAAATGAGTAAATTGACATTTGAAATCAGAGAACAAGAGGATAAACAATTTTATACAGTATGGGATTTATTTTACCATTGGTTAGATGAAAAGATATAGCTATTGAAATATGTTAATTTTCTTATAAATAAGACTATAAGGATATAGATTGTAAATATAAAAATATATAACCATTGGTTGAACATAGAATTTTAAATATTGAGAATTATCTTGTATAAAACAATGAAATAATAGATTAGTCAAAAGTATATTAATAAATTGGTGAGATATGAACATATATTAATAAAATGAAAACTTATATCTATAAGCGAAGATCATGAAAGAATGGCACACAATTTTTTTTCTGTAACCAGCTGACACACTGCGTGTAGAATGGGATGATGTTTTTTAGATTGATATGTTGTTATGTTGTATATGTTTTTGTATGTTTGTTTAAAAAATAAAAAACTTTATAAAAAGAAAAAAGAAAAATGTAGACTGCGCTTATGATAACAGTAGTTGAAAACCTGCACTTGACTATTTTGATACTATGAGATCACAATCATTTTGCAGCCAAAAGTTACAAAGATTGACCTAGAACAGAAACTAAATTTAATTGAATTTAAAGTTCATTTGCTAAAGTTAAATTGCTAACAGGATTCCTTTAATATTGGTCACTTCAGTTTCATTAAGAGATGTAATTCAAACAGCAACTTTTAAATACCCATGGAGGCCAAGTCCAACAGTTTGGGGAGAGGGTTCAAGTTTATATATTTGCTGGTTTGATAAATTTGTTTTTGTCTGAAAAGGCACAAATATTAATAAGAAAATTAAATGATAGATTGCAATGGGGTTGGCGTGAAATTCTAGGCAGAATTTTCTAAGAAAAACTTTAGAAAGTATAAATCAAGAACACAGATGCTTAAAGGTTTGCTTCTTGAAATGATATACCAGTTGTATTGGTTTTATATCTTGTGTCCTAATGACTCAGTAAAAACTGACAAAAAGGTAAGAACAGTTTTTAAAGAATAACAATATTCTGCGTCAATAGACTGCACTTCCTCTAACACTAAATGTCTGCTGATTCAGAGGCTGATTATCCTTCTGCTTTTCCCATTAAATAAACTGCTGATATCAGAGCTTCCTGCCATTTTGATTTTTGAATAACTCTGGATCTTACTAGTCCAAAACAAATTATATGTTATCCATCCATTATGATAAGTTGCCTTTGGTCATTGTGGTGACTTCTTTGTCTTTGTGTTCTCTAGTGTGATACATCACAACTCTCATTGCATCCATCAGGAGGCCTTGTTAGGTCAGTTGATGGGAGTTGTCATCCAGCGGTACCTGACATCCATATTGCTTAAGTATATATCATGCATTCACAATATATTCTATTAAACACAGGAATATAAATATAAAAGAAAACAAAGTAAATTCTTCAGGTCCCACTCCTGTGTAATGAGAAGACTCAATCACATTTGTTGTATATAAGTTCAAACATCAAATATGTGCACGATTACACAAAACACACATAACAATGTTTTCCCCATCCTTTGTTGTAAAGGAGCACTTAGAAGGGATTAAAAAGATCAAAATATGATCATACATTTTATGGAAACTCACTAATCAAGCTTGGCTGCTATATGAGTGCGTATTAAACAAAAGTGAGTTTCTATTGTATTATTCTGGATTTTGTTTTAAAAATTGTTCTTTCTGTCTTATAGCTCTAGGATTTCCTGAATGTACCGTAATTCCTCTATTAACCAAGTCTGATCCTATTTACTTTGTTAAGATAAACCAAAGTCAGCTGTCAGCTGCTATCTGATGCGATTCAGAACTTAAATTAAGAAGTGTATAATTTGGTTTTTATTATTTAATGATAATGATAGGGCATGATGGAAATAATAATTCATTGATTTTAAGATCTCTCAAGCTGCATTGTTTGCATTGATGGGCTTTATTTGTGTAAAGTAATATGGCTGAAAAGTATCCTCCATTAGCTTGAGAAGTTCTTAGTTGTTTCTTATTCTAAAAAAAATATTGCTTAGTATTGTAAGTTCTGTCTTTGATCTCAGTCAAAGCTGTTCTACTCTAGAAAGAAGGGTTATTGTTTTTACTGTAATCGGTAATTCTAGTCAGACTTTCTGTATCTTTTTAACAGTCCTTGACCTTTCATGAGTCATGTTTGATGGCTCCATTGCCCAAACATTTCAACCAAGGACTGTTTGCAGAAGATCAGCACAGACATAGGAAGGAGACAGGGCGAGGGCAACAGTCACCTTTATCTAGTATCATTAAAGAAAAATCGAAACTCTAAATCTCCAGCTTTTATCATTAAGAATCTTGGAAATTCCACAGCACATCAGCTGATGGACTGACATCAATCTGGATATTCATAAGACTTGCAGTCTTGGGATGTTATGATACATATTCCATAATTTTATAAGTAATCTGAGATATGCTCAAGATGGTTTCCCTGCTATGATAAATATTTTAACTGTGGATGTTCCTGTTCCATTTTGCTCCTTTGAAAACAAATTGGGGGATGGGATTTCTTACTTGTTTTTATTAACTGTGGTTTTTTTTTAAGTTGATGTCCCTCCCTCCCCATTTCAGACTGAGTGGTATGGTTAGGAAATTGAGGAAAAGAATATAAAATAGCACATACAGATATTTACATGCATTAATATTACATTGTGTTGTGTTTTTAAAAGTGTAAGGCTATAACTGATTTTTTAAAATATGCTTTGGGCACTTGTCTGACTAAAAAATAGAATGAAAACATTACATTTGACTTATTCAATACTATTGCATTATTGAAAATAAAACAATGCATTATTTTCAAAGTTAATCATTTCTTAGTGGGGAAACAAAAAATAGCAAATATTATGTTTGAATTACCTCATTCCCATTTGGGTTCAATCAAGAAATGAAATATCTCAAATATTGCAATATTGGCATGTCATTAAAAATATACTTCCTTCCCCTAAAATATTGATGTGTGCGTGTGTGTGTGTGT
>JAEANM010008338.1:0-17083 GCA_017656035.1 Myanophis thanlyinensis | reverse complement strand
GGCAAAAAAGCCTGAAATAGATCTATACCAGTCTCCCTGAATTTTTAAAAATACCAGCAGCAAAAACTATTAACCAACAAACTTAAACTTACATAAAGTCATAGGTCTATACTTATTCTTCAATTTCTCCAAAGCTATCTGAAGCAGAGTTACCAATCATCTTCAGTCATTCTGACCTTGAATTACTATGTGGAGAATACAATGAGCCAATCAGTACCCTCTCCAGTTTAATTAATAGTAATCTACATAACATAAATCAGTCAACACCCTGCCTAGGCTATTCCTATTCCTCAAAAATTATTTTACCTCTATACAGAAAGAAAATGAAATTATTTCTAATATACATTTATATAATATGTTCATAAATAGTATTTTGTCTTGTCAAACACCATATTATCTGAATGGTTACAATAGAACGAGAGTACTTGATTACTAAACCATAATTCATAATGTAGTTAAAAAGTCCACTGAGAACTGTGAAGGTGACATGATATTAATTTTCAACTAAGCATCTTTTTCAATGGCTCTAATCATGTTTATAAGCTAAAGCAGTAGTTAAGGAGATGGAGAGAAGCAATAGTTTTTACTTTCAAGTATTGTCCCGGTCCATTACTTTAGCTACTACTTAAAGTAGTTAAAATATATATTTTTAGACTGCAGCAACTGGAATGCACTGTGAAGGCACTTCCATATACCTATCACTTTCAGTCTACTGGAATAATCCAATTAATTCACTCATCAGTCTATGAAAAGGAAAAGAAAAAGAAAATAAAGAACTAAACTGATGTAGAATTTTACATATATGTTCTTTCTCTGTGAAAAAGAAAAAAAAAACAGAATTCTTCTCAATTTCACAATTTGTTAATTGAATCCAACATTTCCTTTTAAGAACTTTCCAGTGGATATTTTTTTAAAGGCTAAGCATAATCTGATCTGGTTAGCACTTAAGATGCAAGAGCACAGAAATTGCCTGGGAATGAAGGCTAAACTGGGGAGGCAATTAGTGTATTGTTGCCAATGAAACTACAAGGGTATGGATATGAATCAACCACAAACTGAAGGACACTTTTATTTTTTAAGGGAAGTTGGAGCTCAGAAAACTAAAGAAGCAATGAGGCAAGAGTTTCCTCCAATGGGGCAAGAGGATACCCACAAACTGCAGTATTTTGCTCTTGTCAAAACAGAGACAGTAAAGTTTATGAATGCACATAATTTGAAAATTGCACATCTTCTCATCATAGTTGACAGACTCCTAAATCCTTAAAAAAGTAACAACTTGCCTCCAATAGCTAAAACATGACAAGCTAGGATATGAAAAATTCTATTATATCCCAGCCTTCTTCATTCAACAGTGATTGGAGTTACTCATCACATTAAATTATGGTCAGCTTTAACTATTCCATGTCAAACTACATGTATTGAATTTGGCTGAATGTATACCTTACATTACTAACCATCCTTACATCATCCATCCCAGGTGAGGCTGGTCTACCCTATTAGCCTTCCAGAAATACCTCAAGACGTAATTTTTTTAAGCCAAACAGGGAGCCTGCAAGATGGATTTATTGAATATGGTTTTTTTTTATTAAGACACGCACACAATTTATTACATGCGTATTTTATGTTCTCAATAGTTAAGATGTGTCTTTTGATGTTTTGTTTTACTACATGTTGCCCAGAGTAGCATTAATGATATGCATGTATATATAAATTTAATAAATAATATTTCTTAATTATGGATTGGGTTACGTTGATTATATAAAATGAATGTTCATTTTTTATGTGTTTTGGAAGGAATTTAGTCATTCTGTTTTTAAATTAAGATTATGTTTTATATCATATAGTATAGCTTATAAAGATTTCTTACCTCACATATGGCATCTAATATTGTATTACCATGTTTTGGTAATAGCTAAAAGAACAGCAAAAAAAAAGATTTCAAAAACATATGACTGTGTATGACTCTGGGACCATTTGTTGCCCATCTCTATATACAGTCATAAACTAAA
The DNA here is from genome assembly GCA_017656035.1 of Myanophis thanlyinensis. Lineage (NCBI taxonomy): Eukaryota > Metazoa > Chordata > Lepidosauria > Squamata > Homalopsidae > Myanophis > Myanophis thanlyinensis. The sequence goes on along the minus strand of JAEANM010008338.1, from coordinate 15,074 downwards.
GTTTGCAAAGCATAATGACTGTCTTTACACATTTTCTCCTCTGTTCAATCATGTCCTATTTTCGGAGACTGCTTAGACAAACTCCTGCAATTTTCTTGGCAAAGTATTTTAGAAGTGGTTTGCCACTGCCTCCTTCCTAGGTCTAAGAGAGAGAGACTAGACGAAGATCACCCAGCTATGTTTGTGCCAAAGGCAGAACTAGAACCCCTGGTTCTCCAGTGGTTTAACTACTACAACAAAGGCTTTCCTTTACACAGTATATAAACACAAAGCATTTAATGGATTAATTACAGCAGTGTTTGGATTCTGTTTTAATTTGGTCTGTCTTTTGTCTCAGCTATGTTGCTCTATTTTCCTCCCTTTTCCAACAATATACCATACATCTCATAAGCAGCAAAATGCTGCCTCATTCATATTACTAGCTGACCCAAAACGCAGCATTTCTCCCAGACATGTAAGGGAAGGAGGAAAATTTTCATCAAGTTTCATTCCACATCAACCTAGCTGTTTCTGAACAGAGAGATCCTAGCTCTACCAAAAATCACTCTGCAGTATTCTTGTTGCTCTCCTCCTCCAGTTTTTATTCCGTGTTGTCCTATGTGCACAAATCAATAATATGGAGAAAGACAATGGATTGTTTTCATAATTGCTGCTAAAATTTTAGACCTTTGGGGAGGGGGGCAAGATGTTGCAAAATGCTAATAATAGAGACTAACAGCTGATAGTATTGAAATGTTCTACAAATTCAGTACTGTTGTATAGACAAAACACTGGCAGAAATAAACATAAATCCCAATAATGATCTGGCAAATGGTCTGCATACGAAACTTGCCAAGGGAACACAGTCAATAAAAGAGAAAGGAATAAGACTTCATTATACCCAAGGTCAAGAAGATTGATTGGATTATCTAAGGATATATTTTAAAAAGCCTCTACTGCAAAAAAAACAGGGCCAATGAACACTAAATTTTGTTTCTTGAGTCAAATTTGGAAATTTTAATCCATGTGGCAGTGGGCTGGCAAGTGGATCAGGCTGGTTCTCAGGTAGACTTGTTTGGTCATTTCCTTGCTTCTGACTTTTCCCATTTGTAGGCAAAACAAGGCTACTGGCTGGCTGCTATGTGGAATCTCTTTTTCATTTAATAATTGTTTCCTCCTCATTTTCTCTATGGCATTTCTTGGCTTTTTCAGATATTTCAACATAAAATACATGTCCCTTCAAATTCCCTTCTCACATATTCTCCTTTGACACTGAATCTCTCATCTTCCCTTGTCTCCTTACTGTAGTATTGTTACTAGGTTGCTACAAGAATCAGTTCAACAAAAGAACAAGCTGTTCTTTTAGTTCTAACCTTCCTCTCTTGTCCACGGAAATTAAAAAACGAACTGGTAGTTCAACTTCACAGGGACAAACTAGAAACTTCACAGGGACAAACTATATTTCAACATAAAGGTACTTAAAATATAAAGGGAAAGGAAGCAAAAATTTCACGTATGATGAACAAAGAATGAAAAATAAGGAAAGCATGCTTCACCCAGAAACAGAAAGAACATTTACTAGCTAATAATGTAAATGTTGGATAGTGGATAGTGTAAATGTTGGATTTAAAAGGTTATCATTGAATTAACTGCAAGCTTATTAAAAATGTGGACAACATAGAAGATCTGTCAGAGTTTGTTGCAAGCCAGCCAGCACACAGTAAAATAATTTAGCAGGATTCAATTATATATAAGAAATTTCATTCAACAAGGTAGCAAAAACAAAATGGAAACACAAAATGGAAACAAGCAACACATGCCCAGGCGAAGAGAAACAAACTCTCTTATATACAGAAAAGTTAAGCCATGCACAGACTCCAAACTGTCTCTTGTGGTTCACACAACAAATACTGTTTCAGTTACCAAACAGTCCCCATTGGCTGACTTGTTGCTATGCCTATTCCAGTTCATGAATACATCTACACTGACAAGATCTGTAATCCTTGCTGAAACAGCTATGCAGGAAGAGCAGCCTCTTCCCATCCACTGGAAGAGAAGCGGCATGCTAAGCTTTGCAGTCAACCAGAACCTAGACTACTACTAGCTGGAAAGTATCCATTCTGAAAAGTTTAGAAGCGCAATAACATTTATTCTGAATGCAACACATAGGCTAGGTTTTATCCTAATAATGGGAGTAATTACAGTAGGATATTGGTCAAACAAATTAATATAGGTATGCAAAGCATGCAGTAGTCCCAAAAAGCTTGGATGAGAAGTGAAACATTTCAAGGAAAAAATCCAAGAAAGTCTAGTTGCCCTTTGGAAAAACATTATGACCTTATGGATGATTGAGAATCTCCATAGATAACTCATGTGGTAGATTTGGTGTTTAAAAGACCCTTAATATGCTGCATATTGTGTTTTTACATATAATGCTTATCTGAAAAAATATTTAATATTTTAAATTTAAGCTGTCAAGTATAACAAACCAATGATAGCTGGTGGCCTCCATTCAGAAACTACACAATTTTAGTCAACTATAGAACATTGTTTTTAGCTGAAGGATTATTAATTCCTAACTAAATACAAATTACAAGTTTTAATCACTTATTTATCTACACTGCCAAATTAAAGAGTTTGAAATATTTAAATCAACATAACAGGAACAATTATTTGAATGTCGGTATTTAAATGAATTTGTATCATAAACAAAATCCAAATTTTCACAAATTTCTTTAGATTAAATTGGAAGGATATATGATTTATTCCAATAACTGAATAATCTTAACTTGGATATTAATATGATTTAAGGAAATTCACAGGAAAAAAGATTTTGCTTTCCTTCTTGCAAATATTCTACTTCAGATACCTAAAGCTACCTCTAAAGCCATTCCATTAGAAAGCCTTCCTAAGGAACATAATACAGTGTGTTGAAAGAGTAGATAAAACATTTTCTAGAATCAACTTATGATGGTTGGATTCATAGATTGCACTTGTGCAGAAGTGTCAAATATATCATAACTTTACCCCTCTTTGCTAAACTGGCCATGGCCATGGCCAGTGTATGATGCATCCAGGCCATGTGATGCAAGTTTGACACCCTGCACTAGTCTATTATTTAACTACAGTATAGTTGATGGAATTAATCAGAATTGGTTGTTTTATATAATATGCAGCACTACAAGCCATGTCCTACAAATCATAATAGTTGGGACATGCAACAAGCTAAGTCAAAATTAACTAAGCCACATTATAGTTTACAGTGTTGTATTAATCATGCCAATAGCTAAATTTATAGATTATGCTAGGCGTTGGGTGCATGGGACTTTAACATATTTAATTCTGGATGAGGTTGCACTAAATGGACCTGGTGCACAATCTGGATGTCATCTTAGACTTGCAACCCCAGCTCAGTAAGTGTGGGAGTTGTGGCAAGGATTGCCTTTGTACAACTTCATCTTGAGCATCAGTTGTGCCATTCCTGAATCAGCAGTCCCTGCATTCAGGAACTCAAGCCCTATCATCTCACTAGTGCAACATATTCTTGAAGAGTACGCAGAAGTTTCATCTGGTGCAGAATGTAGCTACATGGTCAGTTCTTGGAACCTCTAGAATGGCCTATGTTACACTACTGTTCCGAAGCCTGCACTGGTCCAACTCAAGCTGTTGGTTATCATCTTTAAAGCCTTATGGGTCCAGGATATTTGAGAAACCAATTCATCCTCATGGGATTAGCCCTTTCATACCGGCAGAAAAGGCATGGTGCAGACCATGTTGGTCAAGGAATTTTGGCTGCTGAAGATCAGAGGAGCTTTTTTCTGCCGTGCTACCCACCCTCTGGAACATCCTTCCCCACCCTGAGGTGAGATACATACCTACCCTTCTGGCCTTCCAACAGGGCTTGAAGGCCTGGCTCCACCAGCAGGCCCTAATAAGGCAGTGGCATCATGAATGTGGTTAATGGACTAGACAAACCCAAGTCCCTCCCCATGTACACTTTGCTCCCTTCCTTCCATCTCGATTAAATTTTAACTGAATTTTAAATGTTGTTTTTTTAAGGCATAGATGTCAAACTCAATCATATGTGATGTATTGCTATCTTTTTACCTTTGTAGAGCCGGGGTACTTGTGGCCTATGCGATGGATCCAGCCCACAGCCTACCAGTTTGACACCTCTGCTTTAATGCCTTTAATGCTTTTAAATATATTATTGAAATCCTCCTCTAATCCCCTCAGTGAGCTGGGTGGATTAGCGGTTCAGAAATATAAAATAGCTTCAGTAATATAAAGCTAATTTGTATATAGTATTATAAAAGATAGATTGGCTGCATGAGACAAACTCCACAAATTTAGCAGTTTGTGTCTGTGCTGTTGGTCTATTTAACTGTGAATATAAATATTTTAAATAGCATAACTTTTAGGAACATAACTTTTGTTTTAGCATTAAGATTAATTTGCAGACTTGCTGTGCATACTGTATAGAAATTTTTTTTTCTACATGTTCTTACACAGGGAATGGACAGTATTGGTTATTCTTGTGAATGAACTTGGAGATAATATGCCGCTCATCCTTTTAGCTCTTTCAGTGCCCTTTGAAATGATCTGATTGGTATACTTTTGGTTTTGACAATTAAGGACACAGTTTTGTGGGTAATTTCAAGCATTGAAGGCATAGATGGAGAGATCAGTCAGGCAGTGATTCCAGAGTTTGGTGCATTTCTGCTGCTCTTTAACCTATACATGAAACTGCTATGAGAGTTGGCTATGATGCACATTGCCAGCCAGTTTCAATGAGATGGGAGATGCTGTCAATATCTAATGTCAGTGTATGGAGGTTGTCAGGATCTGGACGTGAAACAAACTGAGGTTGAATCCCTGCAAGACAGAGTTTCTGTGTGTTCACTGGGGTTGTTTTAAGTGCTCTGGTTTCATCTTTGATGGGACAGCATCATGGATATCCTGGACTCATAGCTATTTCTGAGTTGGATAGATGGAGCGTCTTTGCCAAACTCTAGTTGGTCACCAGTTACCACCCTAATAGAATGAGAGGTTCTTGTAACAGTAACTCTTGCCCTAATCATATTTCTTTGGACCATTTAGAACAGGGGTTTCTAAACATTTTGCCAACATAATTCCCTTTAGGATAATCCTAATGTATGTACATACATCCCCTAAAAATCCAAACATTAAAACAAACACATCACTTAAAATTATATTTTGGGAAGCTAGATTTATTGTAACAATGCACAATTAAAAGGCTCTTCACATATCCCCTGGACTTTGTGTCTCTACAAGAGAAGTACATTTTACAGTTTGGGAAATTCTGACTTTGAAGTTTCAGATAATCAAGAACACAGAAGCCTGGACAATCATCTGGAATTTGTCAACATGGGCAAATGGCACATGCATTCTGCCTATTCATTAGTTTCCTATTTACTTCCAGGTTCAATTTAAAATGTTGCTTGTAACCTGTAGAGCCCCACATAGTTTGACACCAAAGTACTTGAAGGTCCTCAACTAAGTAAAAATGATTCATCTCACCATATCCCAGGAGAAACTTGTTGAGTCCCTGTTTCTACAACATTCAAAGATAGACTGCAGTTGATTATTAAGCAATGGAAATCTTGCAATGAGTAGGATGAAATAACTTGTTTCTTTATTATTCCTATCTTTTCTTTCTATATACAGTAACTTTTTCAGATACTAGTCTTGCACTATGTCCTATTCACAAATTATGCATTTGTACTCGTTACATAAAAATGTGTGAAACTATTGGATATGTTGCTGTCTTGAATAACTTGTAAAATAATAAAAGTGAAATACAAATAAATAAATATGCATTCAATATTACAGTATTCCCTATGCCTATACTGCCACATTTGTTTGATTAATGCACATTAATTAGGATAACAATGACTCATGCAGACTTGAACAGTTTTTGAAGTACAGTTGTGTTCTAAACTATTAGAAAATAATTTTCCCTGAATGAAGTGGAACTTCCAAGTCTGTAGTCATGCATCAAATACAATATTCTTGATTCACAATCTAGTTAATTTTTCTCTTTTTAATTTTAATTTTATACGATTCTGCCCATACACTTCACATAAGCCTTCCTGGACTCTAGGTGGAAGGAAACAGTGGGAATGACAATCAGTTTTAGCAAAAATGCCTTTTGCTTCTTCCAGCACATAGGGGCAATATAGAGCCTCTCTAGGAAGCAACATACCGTACTTTCCTGTCCTTTGGCTTTAGAACTGCTGCAGTCTCTCCCTCCCTCCTTCTCTCTCTCTCTCTCTCCACTCTCTGCAGCATTGTGAGATTTAACACTCCTACAAAAAGGAAAAGGACCGTACAGGAAATCTGGGAAAGCTGGTAAGGCATTTCTATCATTTTCTAAAATGAGAATGGAAAAAAAAGCAGGATTACTTCGACAGGAATCATTATCTGCTGCATGCTTTTATGTAAATGTTGCAGACTTGGATAATTATCTGATAGTAGGAGACACCTCCCCTTTCCCTGCTCTCAAGGGTGCTTTTGTACAGTTAATTAATGCAAACTTTCATGCAAGAAGGAAGTAATTATAACTGTGTATTCCCTTTTAATGATAGAGAAGTATGCAATCTCTTCCTTTCCAGGGAGATTCAATCACAGCAAATAACAGACGACTTACTGCCACAATGAAGTTGGCAAAATCCCCACATTCTAAAACAGTAACACTAGTTCTGACTGTAAAAGCGTTTGAAGATGATAAATTAAGGTGACAGAGTTAAGGGAATGAGATTGCAACTGTGGAGATATTTTTCTAAAGGTTCACCTTAGTCATGGGAAAAAAACAATTATAAAAAACATACATATTGGAGAAGGAAAATGTATGTATAAATAGATTGTACTCAAACATGATGTGGGTGTGCCTGATTAGGTGAGAGGTAGCTTGAAAGAAATGGAAAGCATCTTAAGTGTGTACATGCTGAAAAAGCTGGGAAATTAGAAATTGTATGTCTCTTTAAAAATAAAGTGAAAAAAGCTTTTACTATATATTGACAAAGGAACTTTAAATACAAATTTACAATTGTCACAAAACTATAAGTGATTCCCATTCAGATAAGGGTAACTATTAGATATTGTATATACTGGTCAGCAAAGTTGCATTGAAATAAGTGGAAATTACTGTTGAATAACAAGATTATAATTAGGTTCTACAGCACAGATGTAGTTTTTTAAGGCTGCAGTTTTTTGCACTGAATTGCATGGGAGTAACTTTTATCATAGCAGGATTTACTTTTGAGTAAACATCTTTGGATGGCTTGAATAGATGAAGCAGGTGATTGCAGGTATGAGGATTGGCTAATATGAAGGAAGCTTGATTTTGAAAGCAGGGATTGCTATATTTAAGCAGTGAACAGTTAATATGAACTCAAACTGATGGTTTTTCAGCCACATACTGAATTTGTAGTTTTGAAGCCTACAAATACTGAGAAGGCTAAGATTATGCATAGTACTTGATAGAAAAATGGATTTTAATCCACATTTGGATAGTTTACTATCAAAGGAACTCAGAAGCATTGGTAGTTATTGAACTAAACAGCACTGAGGCACTACTGCAGAAAGAAAAAGAGAATCGAACAGATTCCGGACAGCTGCCTGGTTAAGAGTTCTTACCGGGAGTAAACCGAAAAATCCCCATTTTATGGGTTCCTTTGCTTTGGAATGGGATTGTTTTGCAGGCACAGTGCTCGCCTGCTGGACTGGGGCAAGATGGAATGCAGACTGGCAAATTTCGGAGTGCACCCTAAGCTAGGCAGTGCAATGCCAAAAAAAGAAGAGACCCAAACTGCATATCTGAACCCGCCATTACTCTAGCCATTTTGTTATAGTCGATATCGGAGCGAGAACATGGACCGCGAGAACCACGTGAGCTTGAACGATCGAAGGTATAACGGCCGTTTTTGTGTTTGTTTGTTTTTAACGCGCGTTCCACCTTTGGAGGGTTAACGTTAGACGCGGAGATGCCCGACCTGCGGCAGCCACCCCGTCTTAAAGATGCGTGAACGTATTTCCCCCCGTCCCTGGTTGATGTAGTTGAAGTCCAGAGAGTATCAGGCGAAAGAGGGCGTGGAACTGGGCTCCACATCCTGGCGAAATGAGCGAATGAGGGACGCGGCGGGGAAAAGCAAGACGCTCTGCTGGCCGGCGCACCCAAACAGGACCACCCTTTGCTGGTCTCGGAGTCTCCGCCTTCAGGCGTCGTCCGTTGCTGCTGGGAGATAAGAAGCCGCCGCTCTGGGCCGAGACCCTCCTCCGGCTGCGGAGCGGGAGAATCTCTTGAAGCCCTTTCATCTCCGTGGAGGGCCACCTCCCCTTCCAGTCCGTCCCACCCGCCTGCAACGAGGACCCCAGGCTGGGAACCGGTGTGGGCGGAAGGGGCGCTGCCACTCAGTCAGGCCCGCGAGCCCCTTCCTGCCAGCCACTGAGCGGCCCACTCCGCCCCCTCGTGGCTTTGGCCCGGCCAGGCCCGGCCCTCCCTCCTTCCCTCCGTAGGAGGTGCTGCTCCCCGGCGAACCAGCCAGAGCGGCAGAGGCAGCAAGAGGGAAAGACGAAGCAGCCCCTGCAGCCCTTTCAGCCGAGGGAAGAGATAGGTGAGGCCTTCGGAACAGGGCAGGCGGGGGGGGGGGGGAGAAGGGGGAGGGTGTCTGGGTTTGGTTTGGGTTCTGCTGCCGTGGTTCTCGCCAGTAAACCCGAATGAGTGTTTGAACGTGACGGTACCGTTCCGTTGTTGCTGTTGGTTTTTATTTTTGCGCTGCGTTTTGTTTGTGTGTGGGTTTTTTTTTTGGGGGGGGGGGGGGAAGGAAAGGTGTACCGTATCTTAAGGGTGGAACAGATTCTCGGAAAGGCTTTGACCAAAAAAAAAAAAAGGAGATGAGAGGAAGGATAGAGGATAATGCAAAAGGCAGAAAGAATCGGGAATGGGGGGTATACTAAAACGAATTCAGGACTTTCCATGGCAAACAGTAGGAGCTGCTGGGAGGCTTATTTGCAAATAATAAAGGGGGCCGAATATACGCCGGACTGGCTAACTGAGTACAGTATTTCTTCCTGAGATAAGTTCGTGTTTTTAAAGGATGGGAGAGGAAAGGTAGAGCCGTTTGCTTAGCTAACTATGAAGTCACCTTTACTTAGATTTTGCTAGGAAGTTTGTCACAGTTTTTTAAGACGGTGTAACTAGTAGAGACTCTTCTGATTCATGATTATTCTTAATACTGTACTCTTTTTGCAGAGCTGGGGAAAGTTCAATTTTAGGTCGTTTCTATTCAGCAATTATGTTGAAACGGCATGCAGGGCTTTTATGACTGGGATTGTTATTTAGATTTGGGGATATTGCTACTGCTGCCTTGATAACTAATTTAGGGCTTTTGTGCTAATTACAGGCACCTTTATAAAATATTTTGTAGTTGAGTTACAATGTAGCTCAATATAAATTAGTGTGTCTTATAAAAAATGACAATATTCACTGTGGCCCATATGCACTAAAAAAAACCCTGCCTTTTTATTTACTTGTGAGGTGGATTTTTTTGCCATCTTTCCTGTTGATCTTTTGTCCTGCTGCAGGAAACTCTGGAATACAGTTACAACTGATGCTTTACTACTTATTTGTATATAATGCATAGTTTACGTGCTCTTAGGTTCTGTCCTGTACTTTTGTTTTTGGAATGTACTGTTAAATAATGGAAGAGAAGATGATAGGTAATATTTATGCTTCATTTCTATATAATATATAACTGGCCAACATATTTCTCCACATATATGACTGAGGTGCTGAAGCCCTTTTTAGCAGAGATAGATCCACTAATTCCCTAGTGAAAGTTAGCACATTGTTGTACCAGTCATTTGTAGCTTGTTCCCACCCTCTTTCCTTGAAAGTAAGACTCTGTTATACCTAATGGAGCATTCAGATAAACAGCATTCTGTACATCAAATCTACTGTTTTTCTCCAAAAAGAAGGTGGTGTTTGATTTTCTTTTGACTTCCCCCCAAATGGTTAGGCTTTCTTTTTGGAGGGTTCTAATTATTGACTCACCCGGTGGCAGTAGCACCCATAGCCCCACCAAGCAGGAACCCTTTTCTGTGGGCACTTGCCACAACTCACACGCATCACCCTGGCTTCGGTGAACTTCAGATGCCTTCCAGAAAGCCCTCTGCAGCCAATAACAAAGCTCTGGATTGCCCCAGAGCTCTATTATCAGTTGTAGACGGCTTTCCGGAAGGCATCTGAAGGTGAAATGGAGGCTGGGGTGATGTGTGTGAGTGATGGCAAGGCAGGTGTCGGGTTGTGTGAGACCTGGTAAGTAGGGCAGCTCTTCCCCCATCCCCTCTAGCTTATTTTTTACCTGTGTGCTTCGCCCCACCCCCTGCACATCAGGGTGGACAGGGTCTTAATTAGGGCTAATTTTGTAGGTGGGGCTTAATTTCATTGCACGCACTCAAAAACATGCTAGGGCTTCTTTTTAAGGTGGGTCATCTTTGGATAAATGGTATTTGTGCAACTTGATAGATTTTACAGTACATCTAATTACAAATTGTATTGCATGTCTACTTTTTTGTAGATTATATGTGTTAAAGGATCTATAGTGTGAAAATGCTATATAAATATTTTCTAAATTTACTTCTAGACCTCAGTGTTTGAATAATATAAATTTCCCTTTTAACATGTTGTACATTATTGTACATTTGCTAGCATATGACATTGGGTGAAATTTCATAAGAGGCTGTCTTTTGGGGACTTTTCAAAAATATTCAGCTTTTTATATATGCCAGAGCTTGTAAGGATTGTATTTAATGAAGTGTTTGCTTTTTGCAAGAAACAGTGCCTGGTTTTCATTTATTTCCTTCTTGTCCCCTATTTCCTCAGTATTGAGGAAATAAGAGATAGATAAGAGAGATAAAATAACCTTTGTTATTTTTTTACTATGAGCACACTGTCACACATAAAAAATGAAATTCTATTGCACGCTCTCAAAAAGTTCTGGGAATACACGTAATATTGCATACAGAGTTGAAAATAAATATAGGGACTTAACTTACATGATAAAAGAGCATTTTATTCTCAAAACTAACACCTAACAAAGGTCATTTCTATATGTTTTGTTGAAGATCATAATTAAAAGTCACTGTTTCAAAGAACCAGAACTTCTTAGTTTCTTTTCTATATGTTATTTAATGAAGAGTTATCCAAGTTAAAGCTACAGACTTATGCAATAGTTTTCATATGCTCTATCTTGCAAAGTATTTGAAGTCTTACTTTTCTGCAATCTTAGACAAAAAGTTTAATCATAATTAAATTGATAATAATGAGAAAATATCAAATATCCATATCATATTTCAAAGTTATAAAAATGTTGTAAAGTAATGTAGCTTAGTTTACCAATCAACATGAAAATATAAAACAATTTTCATCCTGTACTTGGCTAATCGTTTCATGCCTCTATGATCATATTAGTAAAGCCTGCATTAAACTGATGTGCTCTATTTACAATATACATCTTAACTGATTTATTCTGATAAACAATTTTATGTTTGCAAATGCTGTCTTTTTGACCATGATATACATTATTGCTACTGTCTTTTAACAAGCAGGATATACTTAAACAGTAATTCAGAAATTATAATTGTCCTAGGTTAAATATTATAAGTTGAAAGGTTCTCTCTCCCTCCCTCCCTCCCCTCAGAAAGAAGCTATGGAAACTAAAGTTTTTTGTCCAGAAAAAGTGTTGTGTGAACTACATTTTTTGTTTTCTCTATTGTAGAGAAATGAATTAAGTTTTACAGTCTGAACTTTTCTAAAAAAAATAATCCAATTTTTTCAGAAGCTAAGGTTTTTCAGAAGCTAATCACATTACTTTATTGCCTTTATTTTCTACATTTTGATAACATGCTTTTAATTTAAAAAACAAAGACTACCTAGCTGAAAACATTTATTTAAATAGAAATTGAGGATGTTAAATATGAGATGTTTAGCTTACATTTAATTTCATTGCATGCTCTACTTGCTGTACAAGAGATATAGTGAAAACAAGTTTTGTTAGCTTGTTGATTGACTTTAAATCATCAGGCTGGATTATTAATAATGTTGAGAAAATAGATAATTCAGTACATTTTCAAAAAAGTAATTGATAAGAACCTTAATCTTATATCTAAAATCATATATTGTTAGTGTTTGGTAAAAATGGACTTTCTTCCTTAAGAACAAACAGTAATACTTCCTAGAAATAGAAGATTAGAAATATGGATTACAGAGAATTGTTGAGAAAACCTTTTTGGATTCCTTCATAACAGTGTCTTCCCTACGTTTTATTGGAAATATTAAGATCTTCATCACATAACGATAGTTTGGGGAACCCTTGGACTGAAAATGAGAGTATCCTTAAAATACTCTATGTGCACTAGATTTACTATCATAGTACCGTACAAAGAACTTGTTTCTAAAGAAAACATATCTATCATGCATTTGGTTTTCCATCAGGACATGGAATCTTGCCAGCAATAGCACATCTTCAAATAAATATTTTTTACAGCTTAAACTGCTTTTTTAAACTGCTTTTAAAAAGAATCAGTGATTGTCATAGTTTCAAGCTGCCAATTTTTGTACTGTGGCGAATCCAGATTCTTTTATTTACATTGCAGATGCAATCCTGCAGATGTTCAAACCCCATGACATTGGCTGCTGGCCAAAATATGGCATTCATCTTTTCTCTGCAGGTGTCCACTATTGTTTGATGGAAACTGGGAGGGAATGGCAAAGGATGAATCGTTTTGTGATTGTTCTGTTCCTGACAGGTTTCTCACTAGTATTTGTTACTTCACTAGCATAAAAATAACAGTTCAGCAGCGGAGCAGGCATAAGTGGCAGGTTGTGTAATGTATATCTTTGAACTTTCAAAGATAGCGAAAGTTATATTTCATTGATTATGTATTTTTTGTAATGTGATGTCTAAATTTTTCAGCTTTATGGGTTGGATAATCTTTAGAAAATTATATATTTTCAAATATAAAATGTAAAACTGGAAACACGTTAACATGATACTGAATTCAAAAGTCAAGGTCCTGATTTTTTTTTTGAATCTTTAGAAACAATACTGTGCCAGATTTATCTGTTATTGTTGTTTGCAAGTGGATAGTTCCCTTAGGTTCTGCTGTGCTTCATGCGATACATGACCTCTGACATTTATATAACATGTGCAATGGATAGAGAAGTAATATATTGGATACACATTCTCATTGTATCTTCCTGTTAGTCCTTACTTGAATTTTTGTTCCTAGGCCAAATCATATTCCATACTTTCCCATCTTTTCCTAAATAAATCCCATAACAGCAATCAACAATCAATAAAACCAGCAAGTGGTTCCTCTAGTAGAGGGCATGTTCTCCACAGTGCTGGAGAATAGAATCCAAGTATGGGCATGGCCTCATCCGTGAGATCATCAGACTGAGCCAATCAGAATAAAGACTGCCTGTTGCTTGATAGATCCAGTTTTTAGGCTCAGTCCGAGATCTCCAGTTGTTTTTCACAAGAGCTCCTGCCCATAATTGAATTCTGTTCCTTTTTCACATCAATTTCTGCTGCCATCCACACTTCGAGCAGGTAACATCTTGGCCGTTTTTCTGGAGGGCGGAGGGGGGGAACCCCCGCAGTATCGCCTGCCTCTGCAGGCAATTTAGTGCTGCCTCAGAGAACTACGAGGTTTATTGACTGGAAAATAGCCCTCTGCTTCTTATCGTCTGCCTCTGCAGACTCATTGCTGCCTCAGGGGACTACAAGATTAATTGAAAATAGTCGGCAGCTTACTTCTGTTGACCGTTCCTCACGGGCATACTACAAGCCTTTTTCTGTTCGTTACGGCTGGTGCGGCTGCTGGATTCCGCTTATCAATTCTCTGATCGTTAAAATGGACCGCCCCGAGTCCTGCGGGAGAGGGGGCGGTATATAAATTGAATTAAATAAATAAAAATAGCAGATCTTAAACCCAAACTGCCTTCGGTGCTTGCCGCCCGCGCTATTAACAGCACACGAGCCCCGTTGCTCTTATCAGGGTGGCTACGCTTTGATCACTGGCCATTTACTCATTCAAAACGGAGACAAAGCTTTCCAACCTTTTCTCTTCTCTCGTTCTTCGCTTGGCCTTGATCGCTGGATTCATCGTATCTTTCAGTCAGTCTCCTCAGTGCCGCTCGCCATTTTAACGGCCCGCTCAGGCAGCGGCAGTTTATTTTGCGCGCCAGTTTTGTGTGAGGCTTTTTTCCCCTCAGGGAATTCAAGGGCCAGGAGGAGCAGCATTGCGGCGATTTCTCTAAATTGACTTTTTCGCAGCGATTGATTACATCCTTATATGCTGGCAACTAATAATTAAAGCAAGTTTCAAAAGTAAACAACAGTTGCGGCGCAAGCTCCCCGGATGGGTAGAGCCTTCCTCCAAACGGTGTGGCCCTTGACCCACGGCAGGCCTTCGGCCTTTAGCCCGCCCTAACCCCAGTCAGCGTTGATCCTGAACTATTATTAAAACTTGACCCTGACTTGGGGTGCGGCACGCCTTCGGCGCTAAGACTGCATTCAATTAAATTAGGCCTACACCAGGTCACTGAGAGGAAGCGGCCGGCCGGCCCGCGGCCATAACTCCGCCCTCTCACACAAACCAGCATTGCATCCTGTCCACATATAATTAGTTGCTCATGGACCACATCAATCAGCCTCACCCATCCACCTCGTCTGAAGCAGATCAACCCCCTCAAAATAAATCAAACAAAGGAGTTAAATCATCGAAATCTACCTCCAGGAGGGTCTCAGACAAATTAAAGACCAAGGACCTGCAGAAATCAACGCGCGTACAGGACAGGTTTTTTGCTAGTAGGCAGAAAGCATTAGAGAAACAATTTTCCAAGGCAGAGAGGCAATTAAAAGCTGCTAATATACCTAATCAGGGCCTACTATCACCTCAGCCTTCACCTGATCGACCAACTCAATTAAATCTGTCTCCTACAATCCCTCCTAAGTCTGTACCTGAGGCCACGTTCACACCTACAGTGGCAGGTCTGAGAGACCCCG
>JAEANM010008337.1:0-17083 GCA_017656035.1 Myanophis thanlyinensis | reverse complement strand
TTATTGCAGGAAGCTGCAATTTCTTGATGTACTCTGTAAAATTCTTGGACATGGTGCCAAGTGCCCTGATGACAATGTGTATCACTGTCACATGTTTCATCCATAAACAGGTGGTTTCGATGGCCAGGTCGCGATATTTTGTGATTTTTTTCTAGTTCTTTTTCTTCGGCTCTGGCATCTCCTGGTACAGCAATATCAACAAACTGTATGCTTCAGTTATGGATGACTGTGATATCTGGCATGTTGTGTTCTAAATTATGATCTGTCTGTATTCGAAAGTTCCACAAGATCTTTACCTTCTCATTTTCAACAACTTTTTCCACTTTGTGTTCCCATGATTTTTTGGATACAGGTAAGTTGCATTTTTTTACATAATGCCCAGTGGATTAGTTTAGCAACTCAGTCATATCTAGCTTTGTAATCAGTTTGTGCAATTTTGCTACACTCACATATTAAATGTAAAACAGTTTCAACTTTGTCATTGCAAAGTCGACAGTTTGGATTGTTGGTGTTCTTTTGAATCTTTGCTTCTGTTGTTTTAATGATGTTCTCCAGTTTCACAGCCTGCAACAATTTTTCTGTACTTTGGTTCACACATTCATTGACTTCGCTTTTCTTCTTCTACAGTTTAATGGATTTGCAATAACCCTCTGCCACATAATTTTTCTTGGCAGGTACAGCCTGTCAACGCCACTTCATGGATGTAAAGCGTGGTATATATTCAAAAGTTTTCGTGTTTTCCGGTCAAAATTTTCCAGTTCAGCCAAAGTCCAATTGATGATTCCAGCTGGGTAATATATCACTGGAACTGCTCATGTATTAGTAGCTTTAATTATGTTTCCAGCATTGTTTTGATTTTAATATTTTGCGGACCCTCCTGGTGTATTCCTTTTGCGTTGACTTTGATTTTTCCATTCAAGATGTTATCTGCTTCCAATATGCCTAGGTATTTGTAACCATTATCCTTTGCTAATGCTTTCACAATGCTTCCATTTCCTAGTTCTATTCCTTCTATTTTTTCCTTGCTGCATGGATAATATGGCACATTTTTCAAGTCCAAAGTTCATTCTGATGTCATTGCTGAACATTTGGACTGTGTTGAGTATTGATTCAAGTTCTATGGGACTATCATCATCTTCATCTTCATCATCTTTTTTACTAACTTTCCCTATTAGTATCTTTTGATCATATCTTGTTGTATGCACACTGAGAGCTTATGCACTGGAGACCAATTCCTTGTGTGTCCAATCACACTTGGCCAATAATGCCATGCCATGCTGTTCTAGTCCAGTCCAGTTCAGTCTTGTCTGTCCTGTCCTGTCCTGTCCTGTCCTGTCCTGTCTTGCCCTACCCTACCCTACCCTACCCTATCCTATCTTCAGAAATTGTTGGTGTACCATCCTTAGAGGTTTTCAAGAAGACACTTAACAGCCATTTGCCAAGAAAGGTAAAATAAATGTCTCCTGCTCATGCATGAAATTGAAGATTTCCAAGGTCCCTTCCAACCCTATTATTCTGTGTTTCATATTCTATCTTTGGCACGGAAGATGAATGAATGAATACAAGATTAATAAGTTTATACTTCTAAACTAGAATTTATATCGTCAGCCTCCAAGTTTCTACTTTCTTCTGCTGAAGCTTCACTCTTATCAGCTGCCATAGTAACAGGGGGAGAGGGAGCTGGGGGATATGGGGGGAAGAGTGCTGGTGTCTGGAGGCCCTTGTAACCAATTGCATTTTTCAGCCAAGATGTTTATGCCTGTTCAAGGCCAACCATCCCGGAGAAGTAACGGTAATCAACACCTGCAGATGCCTGCCTTGTGACCCAATGAGAACTAAAGATTGATGATCTTCTTCAGACCTTGGGGGCAGGGTTTTGGGGATTCTTTTGATATGTACAATTTCCTGCAATTTCTCCAGACCTTGCTTCTGCTTTCTCTGCATTCGTTTCATTTCTCAGTAAAAGCTACCTGTTTTCAACCACAATGAATTCAGGGTCTTCCTTTCTTGGGATCTGATCGAGGCAGATCTGACATTAAGCAAGGTCTGCAATACCAGCCAACCTGGAGATAAAATTTACCGTGTGGGCTGTGCACAGAATGTCAAACCCAGGAAGTGACCAAGAAGACATGAGAGCTCAGGGGTTGACTTCTCCCACTCCATGCTTGTATGGAGAAGAGATTGAAAGTCTAGGAGAATTGTGCCTGAAAGAGAGGGCAGTACGACCAAGATGGTCTTTGGGAGTGGGATGCCTTGAGGAGCCCTACGAACCTCACCCAGGAGTGATGGTAAGCAGATGCCGGCGTGGAGGGGGCCCTGGGCTAGAGGCCAACTGAGAAGATCTCCTGATGACCCATACCCTGCAACTTTTGCAAGAGGCATTAGAGAGCTGTAAAGCTCGAGAAGCAACTGCAGAAAGGGGCTTCCAACCAGCAGCTGAGAAATTTGAACAGGTGGCAGGAGGGGCTGGGACTGCAGAAATCCAGGTAGGCAGAGATCCCAGCCCAGCAAAGGCCAGCAGCGAGGGCTATCCCAGCAGTAGTGGCAGCAGCTCAAGCCGCCCCAGTGGGGGGAGGGATCCCCCGAAGGTGCTGAATTTCAAAGATTCCTTTGCTGGCAGTAAAATATGGAGGGGATCCCAAAACTCTGGGATTTTTCCTGGCCCAAGTTTACACCTATGTGCAAGAATATGGTGAAGATTTTACCAGCAAAGCTGCCAAAGTGAGACATGTTACCATGGCCATGGAAGGGCAGGCAGCGGACTGGATGACCTCCCTCCACAATGACAATGCCCTCCAACTGAGAAATTATGATCAATTTAGGAATGTAGGGCCAGGACCAGAAGGAAAACCATAACTCAAGGGCGTAGGTCAGTGGCTGAATACACACAGGAGTTTCGGATCCTGGTTTGTCATGTGCATGGCTGGTCCCAAGTAACCCTGGTGGAATGCTATAAGGATGGGCTGACTCATGATGTCTATAATGGCTGCATGGCCCAGGGGGCTCCCCGGGATCTCCAATGCTGGTATATCCTGGCCGGGGAAGTAGAGCTAGACCAGACCAGAGATTGTGACCGTGGGCTCCAAGAGCCCCAACTGCAAGTGCCTTCTTCCATCTCTCAGGGGAAAATGCTAGCCCTTTTGGACTCTGGGTGTACTAGATGTGTAATTAGCCCTGAGGTGGTAGAGAAGTTAGGATTGAGACTGAGAACCCTGAAGACCCCCATTGCATTCTGCTAGTTACACAGGTCTGTGCCGGGGGGGACCGGTTTGTATTGCAACTGAGCCAGTTGAGATATGGATAGGGGATCACCACGAAACATTGAGCTTCGTTGTGGCCCCAAGGATGGACTGGCCCCTTACACTTGGATTACCCTGGCTACAGAAATGGAACCCCCATGTAGACTGGAGGAAGGGGTTGTTGCGCATTTGCTTCATGGCCCTTGCATGAAGGGATAGACCCACACCTCCACGAGCCAAATGCTCGATGGAACTGGCAGCCACCTTGAACGAGCGCATTGAATGAGAGGAAAAAATACTGAGAGGGTACTGGGACTAAGAGAGGCCTTCAGAAAAAAGGGGTTGGACCAACTCCCACCTCATCACCCCACGGACTGTAGCATAGAGATTCTCCCAGGGGTGAAATTTCCCAAACCGAAAATTTATGCAATGACCCCACGAGAACTGGAGGAATTACGTCTTTTCATTGATAAAAATCTGAAACAGGGTTTCATCCAACCTGCAAGACCCTGAGTAGTGGCCCCAGTACTGTTCCGTGAAAAGAAGGATAGCTCTCTTCGCTTATGTGTGGATTATAAAAATTTAAAATGCCATATGTGTGGAAAATGTGTACCCCCTGCCCCTTATGAAGGACATGGCCCACTTGGCGAAAGGGAAAATATTTACAAAGTTGGACTTAAGAGAAACTTACTACTGAGTCCGCATAAAGGAAGGGGACAAGTGGAAAACAGCCTTCAATTGTCTATTGGGTTGCTACCAATTCAAGGTGCTGCCATTTGGACTACAAGGAGCCCCTGTGGTCTTCATGCAACTGATCAACTAAGTGCTGCATGAGCACTTATACAAGGGGTTTCTGGTCTACATAGATAGCATCCTGATCTATACTGAAACTATGGAGGAACACATCAAACTTGTGTGAGCTGTCCTGAAGAAGCTCAGAACCGCAGAGCTATATGCCAAATTGTCCAAATATGATTTCCATTAAGATAAGATTGATTACTTGGGTTACCGCATATCACACAATGGTGTGGAAATGGACCCAGAAAAATTGAGAGCAGTCCTAGAATGGGCACCTGCACGCACCAGAAAACAACTACAGGAGTTTCCTGGGTTTCGCTAACTTCTACAGGCAATTTATCCCCTCTTTTGCTAAAATCGCATTAGCAATCATGAATCTACTGAAGACAAAGGGGGAGGGCAAACCTAAGCCTAGCCAACTCTTGAACTGGACAATGAAATGTCAAGCCACTTTTGAGAAGTTAAAACGACTATTTGCAGCTGAACAAGTCCTCAAACATCCTGATCTTGAAAGCCCCTTTGTTGTCCAAGCCGATGCAAGTGATGTAGCGGTGGGGGCCATTCTTTTACAAACTAATGCAGCAGGGGATCTACAATCTTGTGTCTACATGTCCAGGAAGCTTACTGAAACTGAGAGGAAATGGGCAATATGGGAGAAGGAAGCTTTTGCCATCCGATCACATGGAGGCATTTCGTTGAAGGTGCAAAGCACCTTGAAGTATATACCATAAGAAACTGGAAGCCCTCAAAATGCCTCGAAAACTTATCCCAAAACAAGTTTGGTGGGCACAACACTTTAACAGATTCAACTTTACCCTCCAGTACCTCCCTGAGGGGAAGAACTTTATGGCCAATGCCCTATCGCGTCTTCTCCAGTACAACAGCATTCGACCTGAGGTCATCTGACCGGTGTTCTGCTCCAAGCAACTTGCAGCTCAGTGGTCACCAGAGCCCAGAGAACGTCAAACACTGATCTCCCCACCGACCTCAGTAAACAGCTAAAGGCAGCTTTAGATAGCAACGACTTGTTCCTGTCATGCAAGGATGAGTGCACCCTGAGAGATGGACTAGCCTGGATAGGTTCCAAAATATATGTTCCTACCAGCCTCAGAAGAGCCATATTGGAACGGGTTCATGATTTAAAATCTGCAGGACATTTTGGTTTTGTAAAGACCCTAAATCTTGTGAAACGACAATTTTATTGGCCTTCACTTAAAAAAGACATTGAAACCTATGTTGCCAGTTGTCCTATTTGTGCTTCTGCTAAGAGACCTCTGGGCAAACCGGCAGGCCTACTTCAAAGCATGGCTAATCCCGCAGCCCCTTGGAAGGAGATTTCAATGGACTTTATTGTTGAGTTACCTGAAAGTGGAGGAAACACAGTCATCTGGGTGGTTACGGACTTGTTCTCAAAACAAGTGCATTTTGTGCCTTGTACCAAGATCCCCTTGGCCAAAACCCTCACCAAACTGTTCATCCAGCATGTGTATCATCTGCATGGAGTACCCAACCAAATTATCTCGGATCACGAGATACAGTTCACGTCTCAGTTTTTGTGAGAATTCTTGAAGCTATTAGGCTCCTCCCAAGGGCTAAGCTCCGCCCTTCATCCGCAAACTAACGGGGCTTGTGAACATGCTAACTCGGTTCTGAAGCAATATCTTCAATGCTACATCAACTATCAACAGGACAATTGGGTGGAGCTGCTCCCTTTCACGGAGGTGGCTTATAATAATTCTGTCAATAGCAGTACAGGTTTCACCCCATTTAAAGTTGCATCAGGCCAAGAATTTATGCCAATCCCTGAACTACCCAAAGAAAAACCCCTGATCCCATCCTTAGCGGAGTGGATTGCTCAACTTCAGCTTATCTGGCCCGTCACCCATAAGGCACTTGATGACACACATCAAGCCCACAAAAGATAAGCTGACAAGAAAAGGACTCCTCCAAAGGAATTCAAAGGGGGGGACAGAGTCTTCTTATCAATTAAGTATTTACAAACCACTCAGAAATCAAAGAAACTGGGCCCTAAATATGTAGGCCCATTCCCCCTAGTGAGACCCATCAACCCGGTTACAGTTCAATTACAGTTGCCAAAATCCCTGAGACGCATTCACCCTGTGTTTCACATTAGTTTACTTAAGCATGAGCACACCTCCAACTTACGTTCTCACTTGCCTGACCCTTCTGTCTCTCTTCTCAATGAAGGAGAGCAACATTTTGAGGTTAAGGAAATTTTAGATTCCAGGAAACACAGAGGGAAAATACAATATATAGTAGCTTGGAAAAATTTTCCCCTTTCCCAAGCTGAATGGGTGGATGCTCGTAATGTCCGCGCTCCCAATTTGCTCCACTCATTTCATTCTAAGTACCCTGATAAACCATAATTCTATTGTATGTTTCAACTGTATGTTTCTCTCCATTCTGTTCTGTTTTTTTTCCCTCCAGGACTAACGTCCATGCTGTAGGGGGACCGAATGTCAGCCTCCAAGTTTCTACTTTCTTCTGCTGAAGCTTCACTCTTATTGGCTGCCATAGTAATGGGAGGAGGGGGAGCTGGAGGATATGGGGGGAAGAGTGCTGGTGTCTGGAGGCCCTTGTAACCAATTGCATTTTTCAGCCAAGATGTTTATGCCTGCTCAAGGTCAACCATCCCGGAGAAGTAACGGTAATCAACACCTGCAGATGCCTGCCTCATGACCCAATGAGAACTAAGGATTGGATGATCTTCTTCAGAACCTGGGGGGAGGATTTTGGGGATTCTTTTGATATGTACAATTTCCTGCAATTTTCCCAGACCTTGCTTCCACTTTCTCTGCATTCGTTTCGTTTCTCAGTAGAAGCTACCTGTTTTCAACCACAATGAATTCAGGGTCTTCCTTTCTTGGGATCTGATGGAGGCAGATCTGACAATCATACTATTTTAAATCAAAATTGGCAAAATGAAAGAAATTTAGTAAGTTAATTGAGTACGTTAAGCAACATAAAGATTTTGTTGTCTATTAAGGATTGGAAGTCCTATAGATTCCAGATGCATTACTCAAAAATTTTTGGTTTTTTTTTTTGAAGTACACTGTATAAATTCTTCTTTAAGAGAAAATAACATAGATTTCTTTTTTACACGGCACTTTGCTTCAATAAATTTTCATTGAAAATAAAACTATTTTATTTATTGAATCACAAATAAGACTTATATAGTTGCCTATCTAACGTCCTGTTAATTCTGGGTGGTTTTAGCAGCAGTGCTGAGGAAAAAAAATAAAAAGCCAATATATAAAAAAAAACAACTCAGCGCCCTAAAAAAATACCCATATTATTTTGAAAAGCACATTTGCTAGGTTCCAACTTATGGATACAGTTAAGTTTGTGGAAGATGAGACGTTGAGAGCTGTGAAATTATGGGAGAATCCTGTCCTGATAGTTTTCAGCTCATTGTATAAAATGTACATTGGGTTTTTGTCTGCTATTTTATTTGTACTCTACAGTGCCTCTTATGAGAACAGTCTCCCTTTAGAGAGTACGATGGCCTTAAACCTGCTGGCCTTTCCAAAGGCCATGAAGACCTGGCTATATGGCCAAATCTGGAGTTCTGAATATATTAAAGACGCATTTTCTACAAATCATTGACACCAATGGAGTATAATATATTTTAATGGTTTTAATTGTTTATGAATGTTTGCTGCCCAAAGTAACTGTTTTGAGAAGGGCAACTATACAAATACAGTACATATATTCCTCTCATCTTGGCAAAAATGGTTTAAATATAATGTGTTTCACATTTTAATTCTCTTTCCAACTTACTGGAAAATTGTATAGACTGAACCTAAAACAGCATTAGAATGTGTTCATGAATTTCAATCATCTACAAAAGATTATTAAAAGAAAAACGGGAAAAGAATCATGTATCCTTCTAAGCTAGCATATGAAATAATAAGTTATTACTGACTACATACCAAAAACTGTCCTTGCAGGAACAGATTCTCTGTTCAACCAGAATGACACCTGAGACAGAATGACTGTCATGATGCAGGGAAGATAGGTCTGAATCACAAAATAACCAATTTTCCTCTTCAAATGAAAATGAGCTGTCATCACTGTATATTCACCTGAAAAAAGAGATCAGATTAATAACAAAAGAATAATTATCCATTCTTCCTCAGATAAGCCACTTTGAAAAATTACATATTAATAGAACCAGTTAAATATATCTGTAACAGAATAGAATAGAATAGCTGGAAGGGACCTTGGAGATCTTCTAGTTCAACCCCCTGCTCATGCAGGAAATATCATTTCAGACAAATGGTTGTCTAATCTCTTCTTAAAAACTTCTAGTGTTGGAGCACCCATAACTTCTAGAGGCAAGTCATTCCATTGATTAATTATTCAAACCGTCAGGAATTTTTTTCTTAGTTCTAAGTTGTTTCTCTCCTTGATTAGTTTCCATCCATTGCTTCTTGTATTGCCTTCAGGTGCTTTGAAGAATTATGACTCCCTCTTCTTTGTGGCAACCCCTTAGATATTGGAACATTGCTATCATGTCTCCCCCTAATCCTTATTTTCATGCTTAGGAACTGGCATGTATTTATGACAGTTGTAGTGTCCTAGGTTTAAGTGATCATCTTTTGCAACCTTTTGACAAGCAAAGTCAATGAGGAAGCCAGATTCACTTAACAATTGTGTTACTAACTGTCAGGTCTGCCATCTTTAATATACTTCACTTTGCTGGCATTTTGCCATAAAACATAGAGAAGGATGGAGGAAGATGGGGAAGTAGGGAATGGGCAGAGGGAGGGAGGGAATGACAGGGTAACAGGAACCAGAGTTGTTAATCCAGAATGAACCTGCTGATCAAGGACAGAATTGTGAGAATGGAATGAGAAATTCAACCAGAGGTGCCAAACTTCAAAGATATTCCCAAAACACCAAAACTAAATACTATTAGTGTCAGCCTAAGTCGGGGAGTTGGGGGTCTTTCTTTCTTGATTTGAAGGAGGCAGACCTGACAATTAGACATTGATGGACTGGGAGGGCCAGGAAGATGGGAAAACCTCAGGCTTTGTGTGGGAACATTCAGATCCAGATTTGTTTACACTGTAATTGTTTGAACTTTGTAAAAGTGAACCTTTCACTTCAATCATGGAGTCGGAAGTCTTTCTTTCCTAAGTGCCTAAGCTGGGACAAGCCTGACATTAAGCTGGATCTGCAGTAGCAGTCCATCTGGAGATACACCTCTACCATAGGGACTTTGCACAAAATGTCCTCTCACAAAAGTGAACAGGAGATGGAAGCTTGAGAAGAATCCACTTCCAGACCTGAAGCAATGGAGATTACCCTGAGCTGGAAGAAGAAATGGAGGCGTTCAACAACCAACCGAATCCCCAATGGTCACTGGGGTCAGGAAAAAAGAAGGTGTCAGGGTTCCACACAACATCAGCAACACAATCAGAATTCCATAGAGACAAAGTCCAAAGAATAAGATTTTATTGAAGACATTGTTCTAGTATAGTCTGGAGAAATCCTGATTCTAAAATTCCCGGGCTTTCTCCACCCAAGTGAAATTGAAAGTTCCACCCCACTAATTATCACATGTTAATTTCTCACCAACCCTTTCAAAAAGAGTTCCAATGTTCCACCTAAGACTTTCCCCCACAGGTGTCCACAGCCCAGAGAAACTTTCCCATGAGAACTATTATTAAAAGAATGTAAACTAGATAACAACCCCGAGCCGACTTCATCAACCCCCGCTCCTCCAACCCGAGCGACCTTGCAAAAGAAGAAAAAATGTGTCAAAGCTAAAAGGCCCCATATAATATGCAAAGAAATGGCTAATACTGTTCAGCAGAAAAAAACCAGTCCAAAATGTCCCTTTAAGCTTGACAGAAGGGGAGTAAAAGCCTTTGGGGGTAACCTTTACTCAGAGCAACAGAAGGAGCCAATTCAGAATCCAACAAGCCAAAGAGAAATGTGGGTTGGCAAGAAATCAACTGGATAAACACACACACCTCGCCGATGTCCTCCTTGAACAGGCCACTGAGTTCTTGAGAGACGCTTTCAAGAATTTTGAGCCCAGGGGGTTCAAGAATGGTCAGCACTGCCCCTGACCCAAGTACACTGCACCTGCAGCCATGGACTCAGCATCTCCCACCTAGCCTTCACCGGCACCAGTACTGCAGCAAATGCTGCTGGTGGTACCAGCCCAGCCACCACCACTGGCCTGGGCCATCCCTCCAGGGAGGAGGGAGCTCAGAGGCTCTGCCTTGGGGATGAAATTTAATGTGCATACCAATTCAATAACTCCAAAGTTGAAATTGTTAGCCCAGTCATCTCCTCCTAGCAGCTTGTGCAAAAGCTAACCTGCAGATGCTGGATGAGTTACTAATAGTATTAAAATGGGATGTTAGAGAAACACAAAAGGTTTAAAACCCACAAAGCCGAGTGTATCACATGAGATCACTTAGCCTGGGTGGGTGCCAAATTGTATATCCCAGAGAGTCAATGAATCATGATCCTCCAGAGAAGCCATGATTCTAAAACAGTTTAGAACAGACATTTTAGCTTTGTGAAAACCTAGTGAAATGCCAGTTCCGGTGACCATCTTTGAAAAAGGACATTGAAGCCTATGTGGCTACTTACCTTATCTGCTCATCAGCCAAAAGGCATCTAGGAAAAATCCCAAGTCTCCTTCAGCCAGTAGCAAAACTTCAAGCATCCTGGAAATAATTTTCCATGCATTTTATAGTGGAACAACCAGAAAGCTCAGGGAACACAGTAATTTGGATGGTAACTGACATTTTCTTCAAGCAAGTATACTTCATCCCTCACTCCAAAATCCCCTCAGCACACACCTTACCAAGCTTTTTGTACAACACATCTATAGACTCCATGGATCCCCAGAGCAAATCGTTTTGGATCACGGGATTCAATTCACTTCACAATTTTGGCAGGAATTCTTAAAATTGTTTGACACTACCCAAGGGCTCCCATTATCCCAGATGAATGGATGTGTGAACGCATGAATGGGGACTTAGAAGAATACCTGAGATGCTATGTTAACTACCAGAAAGACAATTGGGTTGACCTCCTTCCTTTCACAGAGGTGGCCTACAATAATGCCATACATAGAAGTACTACCTTTACACCTTTCATAGTTACAATGGGCCAGGATTTTGTGGCCATAGCAGAGCTTCCCCAAAACAAATCATAAACCACCTCATTAGGGAATGGATTATAGAACTCCAAAGCACCTGGCTGGTAGTCTGCAAAATGCTAGAGGAAGCATGAGAGACCTATATAAAACAAGTGGATAAAAATCACTCCAAACCAAGAGATTTTAACATAGGCAACAATGTTTATCTGTCCACCAAATACTTCTAGTCTAGACAACCATCTAAAAAATTAGATCCCAAGTACATTGGGCCCTTTCCAATTAATAAAGTCATCAACTGGGAAAAGTGCAATTGAATCTGCTCAAATCTCTCAAGCACATTCACCCAGTATTCCACTGCAGCCTATTAAAATCAACAATCACTTCTCCTTTACACCCAACAATTAAGCCACCTAACTGAAGGGGAACATGATTTTGAAATTAAAGAAATCTTAGAGTTTTGCAAGCATAGATGGAAAATACAATATTAAATTGCATCGAAAGATTCACTCAGAGACAGAGTGGCTTGATGCGTAACATGTCTGAGCCCCAGAAACTCTCTGCAAGTTCCACAGCAAGTACCCAGGCAAACTCCATTGAATAATAATTTTCTCGCTGTGTGTTTTTGTCTCCTTCACCCTTAAGACTGATATCTTTTCCAAGGGGGGGCCAAATGTCAGGCCTGCTATCTTCAGCATAACTTGCTTCATTGGCATCCTACCATAAAGCTCAGGGGAGAGGGATGGAGAAGTAGGGAATGGGCAGAGGGAGGAAGAGTGGGAATGACAGGATGACAAGAACCAGAGGTGACAATCCGGAATGAACCAGCCAATCAAGGACAGAATCATGGAAGTGGAATGCAAAACTCAACCAAAAGAGGTGCCAAACCTTCAAGCCATTCCCAAAACACCAAAACTGAATAATTGGACACTGATGCACTGGTCATTGGGGGGGGGGGGGCAGAGCCAGGGAGATGGGAAAACCACAGGCTTTGCATGGGAATATTCAGATCCAGCTTTGCTTATGCTGTAACCATTTGAATTTAGTAAAACTGAGCCTTTTACTTCAACCATGGAGTCAAGGGTATTTCTTTCCAAAGTTCCTAAACTGGACTAATTTAAACACTAACTTAAAAAATGCAGTAATTCACTTAACAAGTGTAATAAAGAAAAGTCATTAAATGGGGCAAAATTCACTTAATATTGCGCTCAATTGTGGTCATAAATTGAGGACTACCTGTAGAACATCTCTAAGGTCCTTTCCAATATTATATATCTAGTTTTATATTCTAAATTAAACTGGCAGGTTGACAGCATACTGCATACTTTTTAAGAAAAAGAGAAAAGAAATAAATTGTATCTTGATTGTTAATACAAAAAAGTGCAAGTATTAAATTGGATTCTTCACAAATGCTGTACATTATTTCTTCTTCACCTTACTAACCTGTACTGGATTTGGCAGTTTCCTGTCCAATTGTTTGGCCTAACAGATCATATTGATTCAACCTTGAACCATCTGGAGCTACTTCTACTGAATTTGATGCATTGAATGTCCACTTGTAGGTTACTTCTGCAGTTGTATAGGCATCTAGCACAGACAAAAAGGAAAGTCATTCAGAATATTTGAGATTAAATAATTTCAAATATGAATTAAATATTTAAATCTCTAAATAGTGATAGGGACATTTAAGCAGAGGGTATTTCACAATATAACCAAATATGAAAAAGATGCACAACCAAAAATCAATTATTTCACCAAATTAATTCATTTCATTTCTTGTATGTCTGACAAAGACACTTTCTTTGTTTTAATGACACTTCTGTTTTCAGACCCTAACCACTTATCTCTTCTCTTTTCTTTTAAAAATTCTGTTGACCTGTTGACATCTCTGAAATTTTTATCAAACCATTTAAATCAAAAGTCACACCTCTACCATACTAAATATAACCATAATTTATCAATTATGTTATCATCTTTATTTTTCAGACTGAAACAGTCATCAAAACTATGAATATAAATGCAGTTAATTCTTAACTGAATGCTTCAAACCTGCAGATGGGGAAGGAGAAATATCCATGTTAGCATAGCTAAAACATAGCAGGATTATACTTATGCAAATATATTTGCAACCTATTTGATGTCTAGAATAAATTTGATGTATATTCAGATATCCATACATAATAATTATTTCATATTAATCAATGTATAGCTTTGCTCCCCTAAAATGATGTAATTTGACTTCAATCAATCAGAATAAAACTGGAAGGGACTTTGGAACTCTTCCAGTCCAGCCTGCTGCTCAAGCACAAGAACCTATACTATTTCAGATAAGTGACTGTCTAGACCAGTGGTAGCAAACCTTTTTGGCACCGAGTGCCGAATGTGAGTGTGCATGCATGCTTGCATGTGGCATCTGCACTTGTGTGAATTGCACATTTGTGTGCTTTTTCAAGTTTGTCAAGATGTTTTTGGAACTTCAGCTTGTCTTCTGTGGTGTTGGCTATTTCTGCCAGTTTAGTGTTAGCTGCAAATTTGATGAGTTCCCCTTTTATTCCTTCATCTAAGTAATTAATGAAGATATTGAAGAGTACTGGGTCTAAGATGGAGTCCTGTAATCATTATTTACTTCTCTCCATGTGAATGTAGTACCATTAAGGACTACTTGTTGAGTACGATTTGTCAGCCAAACTACAAATCTATCTGGTGGTGTTGATGTCTATTTCACATTTTTCTAGCTTACCAAGAAGTAGGTTATGGTCTACTTTGTCAGATGCCTTACTGAAATTTAAATATACTAAGTGTCAATCCAAAAAAAGTCTATTTGGTTTTTTTTTCCCTTTCTCTCTTTTTACTTTTCATTTCTTTTCACCTTCTTTCCTTCTGGGTTTGCCACGCTAGACATAGCAGGGGAAGGGAAACAGATAGTTGTTTGGGGTGATATCAAAATAACATTTTCCTCTTGAGAACCAAGGACATTCAGCCAACACCTGTAGAGCCCGAGGCACTAGATTACCCAGTCAAGAAACTGTGGCTGGATTGGACCAGGCTATGGCATATGACAATTTGGAGGAAGAAACTTTGGTTTTACTTGGGATGGGAAAATTCAGATTCGAGTTTTCCCCAGATGTGCCAATATGATATCTTCAATAAAATTAAATTTTGAGGAATATTCCTACCTTGGAGTTTTAATTATTGCAGAGATGTCACTTGGAACCTTGACACTATGTCCACAGCATTTAGCTGGTCTACTAATTTAGTGACTTTATCAAAGAATGAGATAAGATTGGTTTGGCATGATCTGTTTTTAACAAACCTGTTCTGGCTACTAGTTATAACTTTATTTGCTTCTAGTTGTTCGCAGATATGTTTTTTTATTATCTTTTCCAACATCTTCCCAGGTATTGATGTTATACTATCCATATTTGTTCCCTAAACTTTGAGCATTAATGTATAAATATTTTAATCGTTTATGGATCTTGGGTATGTTTCTTGGTGGCTCAGTGGTTAGAGTTCAGTACTACAGCACAGCAGTACTTCTGCTGTCTGCCGCTTCAAATCCCACTGGGCTCAAGGTTGACTCAGCCTTTCATCCTTCCAAGGTGGGTAAAATGAGGACTCAGATTGTTGGGGGCAATATGCCAACTCTGTAAAACTGCCTAAAGAAGGCTGGAAAGTACTATAAAGCGGTATATAAGTCTAAGTGCTATTGCTATCACTATAGCTCCTACTTTGTAAATGGGTTTTTCATCCTTCTCATTACTCTCTACCTCATTATGTGATTGGTTATGTTGGATTTTATGTTTGGAATTCAGTCCCAAATATCCTAAAGATTGTTCTAGAGATCTGAAATATTTATCATCCTCCCCCTTTGTTTTTAATTTAAAACTGTCCTGATAAGTTGAGCCAGTCATTTGTTTTTTAAAAAAACATTCTTCCTGGTTTTTGTGAGGTGCACCTATCCCGTGCCAAAATCCTTTCATGGAGGTAATTCAAGCCATGGTCTAGGAATCCAAAATTCTCTTAGCATTACCAATCCTTGAGCCAGTGTTTCATTTCTAAAATCTGTTCTCTCATTGGATGTTGATCTATTGTTGGAAGTATAGACGAAAACATCACTTGTTCTCCTAGCTCTTTAACTTTCTTGCCTAGCTGTTCATTATCTCTTGATAATTTTTAGTATCATTCTTGTGTTGTTCATCATGTTGTTCACATGAAAGAGAACAAAGGGTAATAATCTGTGGGCTTGATCTTTCAGCTACATCTTTGATTTTTGCTCCAGGAAGGCAAAATACTTCTCTAGATTCAATATATGATATGCAGATTGCTGCATCTTCTACACCCGCTTTGAGAATGCAGCCAACGGAACCAATGGAGCTAGCAATCCCAACACTAGTGACACCACCATAGGCTACAACCAGGAACAGAACACCAATGATGGGAACACGCCCACCATCTCTGAACATGAAGTAAGGAGAGAATTCAAGAGAGTGAATACCAGGAAAGCAGCAGGACCAGACGGCATCCCAGGTCATATCCTAAGATCCTGTGCTGACCAGCTAGCACTTGTGTTCATGGAGATATTCAACCTCTCCTTACTCCAATCAATAATCCCCACATGTCTCAAAGAGTCCACCATTGTCCCAGTCCCCAAGAAACCACATCCAACTTCCCTCAACGACTACCGCCCTGTAGCCCTGACCCCAATAGTGATGAAATGCTTTGAATGACTGGTCAGAGACCTCATCACTACCTCACTACCGGACACACTAGACCCCCTACAGTTTGCCTACCATAGAAACTGCTCAACTGATGATGCCATCTCTCACCTTCTCCACACATCACTTACCCACCTGGACACCAGAAAAGGGAACTATGTCAAGATGCTCTTCGTGGACTACAGCTCCGCGTTCAACACAATAATTCCCTCCACACTCACCGTCAAGTTGGAACACCTGGGACTCAGCCCACCCTTATGCCGGTGGATCTCCAACTTCCTGACCGGAAGACCACAGGCTGTAAGGATGGGCAAACGAGTCTCAACCTCATTCACTGTCAACACTGGAGCAGCCCAGCACTGCATTCTGAGCCCCCTGCTGTATTCCCTATACACATATGACTGCATGGCCACTACTAACTCCACCACCTTCATCAAGTTTGCTGATGACACCGTCGTGGTATGCCTGATCTCTGACAATAATGAGACAGCCTACCTAGAAGAGATCACGAACCTAGAGAACTGGTGTCGGAAAAACAACCTGCTTCTTAATGTCAGCAAAACAAAGGAATTGGTAGTGGACTTCAGTGCAAAACAGGAAAGGAAATACCAGACCCAGGTCATCAATGGAAGCCCAGTAGAGAGAGTGGACTGCTTCAAATACCTCGGTGTGCACATCTTGAAGAACCTGTCATGGACCTTCCACATCAACACCATGGTAAAAAAGGCCCGACAACATCTCTTCCACCTCAGATGCCTGAGGGACCTCAGACTTCCACTGAAGGTGCTTAGGAACTTCTATTCCTGCACTGTAGAGAGCATCCTGATGGGCAACATAACAACCTGGTTTGGGAATAGCACCATGCAAAACAGATGAGCACTACAGAGGGTGGTACGCTCAGCTGAGCGCATCATCTGCACCAAACTCCCCGAGCTGCACTCCATCTACAACAAATGCTGCCGAACCAAAGCTAAGAAAATAGCAAAGGACCCCAGCCACCCCAACAATAGACTGTTTATCACAATGTGGTCAGGAAAGCGTTTTCGCTCTCTAAGGCAAACACAGAGAGAATGAGAAAAAGCTTTCCACAAGCAATGCGGACACTAAACTAGGAACCACAAGAACACTCAGGACTATAACAGGAACCATGACTGTATCTAACTTCCACCTTCCCAACTATCCCTAAC
>JAEANM010008336.1:0-17084 GCA_017656035.1 Myanophis thanlyinensis | reverse complement strand
TTAAAACCAGTTTAAAAACCCCAAAATAATTAATGCTAGGCCAGACCGGCCTGTTGGAACAAATAGGTTTTTAATGCGTGCCAGAAGGTCTGCAGGTCTGTGATGGTCCAGATCTCCGGGGGCAATTCGTTCCCAATAGGGTGACTACATTTTTTTAACAACAATCAGAATGAGCCCGGTAGCATCTTTTATTTCATTATAAAAACATAAAAGCATACACTTCTGTAAACGGCAGGTAATCAGATGCATATAAAATTGCTTATGCTTTAATGCCATGGCTTATGCTTGATTTACAGTACAATACCATAGGCTAATATTGCACATGCATCTTCTACAGTGATCACTGTAACATAATTCTCCATTCCAATCAGTTTCCACATCCTCTTTCTACATGCTCACTTTCAATTCTCATTGCATTGGGAAATTAAATATATTTTAACATTTTCTCATATAGGACCCATGCATTTTCATATATTTTTTCTGCAATTATTCTACTGTTATTTTGGCTTCATATGCTTCACTTTCCTTTTCTTCCCAAGATCAAGTTTTGAAAAAAATGAAATATTACTTCTCATCACCTTTGTATCCTTCTCTAAATCTTATAGCTTTTGCTATAAACAAGTGAATAATCCTTTCAGATCTATATCATTCCCATTGGTAAGTACTGGGAATACCATTTTTATTCATGCTTGGATCTTCAAATGGCTCAGTTATTTTTTCCATATTCCTGTGTCTCATCTTTTCATGAATTACAAACTACAGAATAATTTCTTCCATAGATCTTATGCATTTGAGAATGTTGCAGTTTTTCCCAAAATCTCATGTCTGGTTTCTTCTATAACTGCCATTCACTGGAGCATAACACCAACATATCATAAATTCCAATTTTCATATTCACCTCTTATCCCTCAGTGATTTTAATTCATCATTTCTGACATACATGTCATCCCTTTCATTTGTAATTTATTTTCATTCTTTTTTTAATTAATAATACCAAAAAAAAAAAAACACCAATATTCAATCAGAATAGAGGGGGAAGGGACTTCGGAGGTCTTCTAGTCCAGCCCCTTGCTCAACCAAGAGGCCTTATACCGTTAGAGACAAGAGGGTGTCCAACATAATAGTGATGGTGATATGTACATTGTCAAAGAGAAAGTGGGGGAGAGAACATTCAAAAACATTATGTTTTAATTTAAAGAGAGGGAAAAGTGATATTGTGGCAGTGAGATATAGGTTTTATGTTGTGAATTTTTACTGCTGTAAACTGCCTAGAGTCATTGTGTGTGAATTTAGTGGCTATACTGATTGATTGATTGATTGAATGAATGAATGAATTGGAAAAATAAATATATGGCTCAATTTATTCAATGGATTGAAGGCCTGTTTGCACTTGTCATTTATGGGTCTGATTCATATACTAGGTTAAACAAAAGAAAATATAAATGTATTACGTGTGTGTGTGTGTGTTTGAATATTTGCATTACACAAGTATATACAAAAGTATAACTGTTTCTTATTATAATGACCTAATTTAAAAAAAAATTGTCAGTCCTTTCATACAGTTAAACCTATAGTTTCATTCCCTGCATATGTGTTAATCAGCTCTACCCTACAAATTCAGACAATATTAATTCAGACCTATTTTATCTTTCTCCTTTCTCTTAGCTTTCAAATCACATTTTTCTTTTTTGTTTCATGTTCTTTACAATTTATTCCTTTCAACATTAAAATCAAGTATTCACATAATGCTATGTAGTAAGTTAGATGAGATGCAGACTAGATTACCAGCTTTAACTGTATGTGTGCCTGTTGCAGCATTCTCTGTCAATGGTAAGGACAGTGTTAATAGTTTTAGTAAAGTTTGTCCAGTGTAAGTACACCAAAGGCCATTTTCTGCTCATACTATGGAAACTGGAATCTAGAATCTCTAGTCTTAAAACTACAGAGTAAGCTAAAGTTCTATTACTCATACTTCATCAGTTATATATATTTGCAGAGTATTGACACAAATACAGTATATTCTTACTTGAAGAACCATCTCATCCCACTGGGTCTGGCCTCCTCACCAGCGCTGGTAGAAGAGGTATGCTGCAGGGCAAAGAATTTGGGATGGCAGGGTCCAGGACTGGCTCCTGCCTTCTGGAAGATCTTATCCCCTGAGATTGGTTTCCACCCTCCTGATCTTCTGCAGAGCTTGAAAACCTGGCTCTGCCAGATGGCTTGGGGCCCTAATGGGAGAACATCACATTGGAGGTAGCTGATGAATTAAGAGGCAAACCCACCTCCCCCTGTGCATCCTGTTCCCTCCCTCCTCATCTGTTAATTATGATTTTATCTGCATTGGGATGTCTACTTTTATTGTTTGAGAGACATTTATATGTTATGATTTTAATGTTTTAGGCTGAAAGTCACTGTTCATTAAGAGGGGGGCAGAAAATAGATTTAATAAATAATAAATTTAATAAATAAATAACATAACAGTTCATGAAGTGACTGTTCAAAGTAACAACAGCACTGAAAATGGTTACTTATGACTGTTTTTCACATTTATGACCCTTGGCAACTGATTCATATTTAGGAGAGTTACAGTATTCCAGGAACATGTGATCACCTTTTGTGACCTTCTGATGAGCAAAGTCAATGGGGAAGCCAGTTTCACTTAACAGATGCACTGATACATTTAACAACTGCAGCAAGAAATATTATAAAAGGAGGCAAAATTCACTTAACAAATATCTAATTAGCAACAGAAATTTTGGGCTCAGTTGTCATAAGTTGAGGACTAGCTGTAAATAAATTCATCTGCAGTTTCTTGCTCTGTTCATATACAATTATGCAATTTATTATTAAATATGTCTTTTTCATAATCTCTTTCATATTATCTCTTAGTTCCATGATGGAGAACCTATGGCACAAGTGCCACAGGTGGCACGCAGAGCCATCTTGCTGGGTACACAAGCTGTCGGCTAACTTACTTCCAGCTGAGCATGCACATGTGATTGTGCATGCATGCACGATTGCAGAGATCCAGCTGGTCTTCAGGCCTCTCCTGTGCATGTACATGCAATTGCTCATGTGTGCGTGAGTGTCTGTGCACAGTACGCATGTATTGCATGTGCAAAAGCTGCATGCATGCGCAGATAATGCAGTTGCACATGCCGCATACGTGGAAGAGCTGCACACGTGCGGATGGCACGTGCAAAGTACATACTTATCAACACTTGGTAAGTAAAAGGTTTGCCACCACTGCCCTAGTTTCTATGTCAGTAATTAAACATAAGCACAAGTAATTGAAATAATCACACTTCCTTTCTTGTTAACCTTTCTCATTATTTCACATTCCTTGCCCTCTAGTTTGTGCTGTCAGCCAAGAACCCTGTCTACTCTATTGTGTAAAATGCAATGCTATTAATTCAGCTATCGCATCAGTGAATAATCACAAAATCAAATTACTAAATTAATTGTCAGGTGCAATGCATCACTTTTTCATTACTGGTTATTCTAAGATTCTTTGCAGAACTGACCTTATTGTATTCAATACAACAGTATTTGCGACAGTAGGAAAACAATTGTTTGAAAAGGTTTCTACTCTATTCTAACACAGACTTCAAACTTACTAGAAAATTATCAATAACAAGTTTATCAACAGTGTCTTAGATTTCACAAGGTTGAAGTGTACAGGGAGTTTTTCAGTTTTATTGTTGAGTCAGATGATGAATATCCTCAAATATTCCCTGTTGGCCAAGGAATTTCAGCTGGCAAGGTCCAGAAGATGAGCCTTCTCTGTTGCAGCATCTGCCATCTGGAACATCTAATCCCAGAGGTAAGATCTGCCTCATCCGTTTGGTCTTCTTTAAAGGTCTTAAAACATGGCTCTGGAGCCCACATGGGACTTGTCATCTTGGAGGTACTTACTGGATTAAAAGATCCCAGCTCCACTCTGTTGTATACTCCTGCAATATAAGCTATTTCTTGTTAATTATGAGCTTACTATTTTAATGTTTTATTCTTTTATAATATCATTTTATTGTAAACTGTCCATACAGTAATTGCAGGAGCAAGGTGGGTGGTGAATCAATTTAATAAATAAATAAATAAATAAAAAATGTATTGTTTTATTAATAAATAAAATTTAAAAAATAAATACATTTTAATTATGTGACTCCCAGAGATATTAAATTGAGATTGTTTTTGTCCATCTCCACTGTCTAATGTATGCTAAACTCCTAAATTGTCTTCAGAAGATAAGAGGCTTTTTTAGGAAGACATAAAGGAGAATTGAAGGCATAGAAATGGAGCTTTCTGAGGGAACTATACAACAGTCAAACAAATGTAATAGAACAGAGTTTTCCAACATTTCTGGCTTTGCAGACCAGCAGAGGGGAGAGGAGATTGTTCTATGTGAGTGGCCGACAAGTGTGGGCACACATAGTTCCATTTCCATGAGTGGCGTGCACATATACCCACCACTCACACAAATGGAGCACACATGCATGTTCTCACCCATTGATCATGCCACCTCACAGCCCACTGTGGGGACCCCTGCAATAGAAATTGGAAAAAGCTGATACTGAATACTTAGGGGCCACAGATAAGGACTTTTCTAAATTTTTGGTCTCCGTATGGATTACTAATATTTAACATGGAATATACTACCTATAAGTGGAGCAAATGTTCCTGGAAAGAAAGAAAAAATGAATCATTCAAAAAAATTAAGGCATTATTTGCCTACAAAAGACTAATATCAGGAAAAAATGATATAAATATTTAATGTATAAGTCCTTGGGAAAAGACTTTATTTTAATAGATATTAACAAAGAGACAAAAAATATTGTTTTGCATATTAATATATATGGGATTAAAAATATGATTCTGCAAGTTTATGCCCCAAATGAAGATAAAGTGACTTTTGATAAACAACTCATGAAAAGAGTAATTGATTTTTCTTAAGAAAGTTGATGTTTGATGGGAGATTGGAGTGGAGTGGTCTACAGCTGGATCAAATTTTATTCAGGGTAAATTATTGAAAGTTTTCTTTGATTTGATGGACAGTTTAGGATTGGTTGATTTAGACAGAAGAATGGTAATTCAAAAAAATATGGTTGGCTTATAAATACTGAAGAAAAAAGAAAAATGATATTGAAATTATGAAAAATACTGCATTGACATATAACGTAGACATGCAAAAACATTTTATCAATGTTATTCTAATTAGTATAAAGGACATAATATTACTTCAGAGAAAATAATGACTATCTTGGAATACAGAATTGGCCAAGGATTATAGAAGAACAAAGACAAATTATGAATGAAACAATAACAATAAGAGAAGTTTTAGAAACAATTACAAAGAATAAATA
The DNA here is from genome assembly GCA_017656035.1 of Myanophis thanlyinensis. Taxonomy (NCBI): domain Eukaryota; kingdom Metazoa; phylum Chordata; class Lepidosauria; order Squamata; family Homalopsidae; genus Myanophis; species Myanophis thanlyinensis. The sequence goes on along the minus strand of JAEANM010008336.1, from coordinate 11,724 downwards.
ATAGATGGACTATAAAGGGCTTGAGGATAAACTATTGCAACCTTTACAATAAAAATTAAGTCTATTCTACAGGGAGGAAAAATGCCAGACTTGGAAAAAGGCTAATATGATGTTATAAACATATAAAGAGAGACAAGATTTCACTTCAGCAAGAAATTATGGAACAGTGTCATTATGGAATAATGAGTACAATTTTAACTGAAAGGCTGAAAAATAATTTGCAAGAATTCATTCTTGTGGATTTTTACCTAAAAACAATTGAATAATAATATTAGAACTGTCTTGGATACTGTAAAATATTTGGAATAACATAATGAAAAATAAGCCATATTGATCTTTTTAGATGCTTTGGACAATTTTAGGTGGTCTTTATTGTTTTTTGAAGCATGGAATAAATAAAAATGCTATGTAATATTAGAATTTTCTCAGGGGGAATATAAAATAAAAAGATTTAACAATAGAAGAATATAAATTTGTCAATGGTTTTCTCATATACAATTATCAGAAAGGTTTTAAGTAGATAAAATATTTTATAGTTTTGAATAATGTAAGACTGAGTGTGTAACAGAATTACAACAGGCACTATAAATACCACACACAGAACAGCACACTCTGCTAGAGAGAAGTTCCCTGAAGATGGGGTCCAGCACGAGTCCGTAAACTCGGAAGACAAATCTATGGTCCCGGTGACTGACCCAGATTGGATCCTGCAACATTATCTTGGGATATGTATATTCAGCTTCATTCCTATTACAGACTTGTGTACTAAAGATTAACATTTAATTCCTAGCAGGTATAAACTTTTGCTGAAATATGAGACAGAAGAAGAACAAGTGAGAGATTGCATGATCAAAAAAAATGGTTAACAAATACTTATGAGAAATATATGGTTGAAAGCATTGAAAATTACATTATGTTTTAAACATAAAGAGAATTTTTATAAAATGTATACAATAAAATTATTTTTTGTAAAAAAAATATTTTTTTTAAATGAAAACATGTTTTATAAAATGAAACAGCACAGTCATTCCAACATTATAAAATTTTATGTTTAATGGACATGTTAAAGGAACACAAGTACAAATATTCAGGTACAAATATATGTATTAATTCAGAAGCTTTTAAAAGACTAAAGTACAATGGAAAACAGGCTTTCCTTTTGGGACTACTGGATAGGTAATTATAAAAATATGATGGAACTTTGTTTTTATACATGAAAATTGAAATGAAATTATTGTATTATATAAAGTGGAAATGTTGAACATCATGCTGAAAATGGAAGAATGATTGGTGAAGATGAAAGAACTTTCAGAGATGCCTAAATTAACTTTTTTAATTAGAGAAAAGGCAGCATCTGTTTATGAATGGAAACTGCTTGTAGAATTTTTGCATGAATCAGAAAAAATGAATATATGACTTGTGGTTTCAATGAGTATAAAAATTGGATAATAATTTTTGGATAAAATTGGATAACAAGAAAAAGTGAGTTTTATTTGCGTAGATAAAGACAATTTTGTAATGATACTTGTATTTGCTGCAAAATAATTGGAAGCTTTCTATTTTTTATCCTTTCTGCACTTTTATTTTTTTCTTTTACTTTCTTTGTTCTCTTTATTTTGTATTAGTTTGTATTAGATATTATGTTCTCTTTAAAACTTTTAAAAATGTTTTTATAATAATTCATGCTTAAGTACTTATTATATACTGTATATGTTTTATACATCTCATAATCTTCCTCTATTTGAGTAGTATGATCAAATCAATATAATGTAAGAAGAAAATATTTAAGAAGATGGGCATTTATTAGCCTGTAATCCTTTACCCATCAAACTGAAGAAGGCTTTTTTCTGAAAACAATCAGCATGAGTCAAGAAAGGAATTAGCAACTATTAATGGTCACTTGTTGTTTCATTATTTTGTTGCTGTAATTGAAAATATGTCTAGAGAAATAATTTCAAAATTGATTGGGAAGGACATTTTTCTATCTGACAGAATTCAAAATCTGTTTGCTTACCTATACAGGATATAAATAAAGTTTATTTATACTATGCATGCCATTCTGAAATAAGAAAATTACACAGAGAGGGGAGGGAGAAAGAGAGAAAGAGAGATTTGCATATCTCTTATGTATAATATTTCATCTCAGTTTCTCTACAGTGCTAAAAAAAGTCAGCTGTTAACCCTTGTTCTCATACAGTATACTATAAATTATCCATTACTCACTTTATGGAAACAGTGGCTGTATCTACATATACTGTATCATCACTAAGTCAATATTTCTATCTGACAGAATTTGTTGAACCAATCAGGCTCAGTAATGCAGTTGTGGAAAATCAAAACAGCTTTTGGCCAATATGTGTTTTCTTTTCCTCTCTGTTACCAAATATTGTGAATCTAATAGCAGTAAATAACTATTTTTCCATGTATTTGTTAGAACTCTATGTTTGATTTCATAGTTACATTTTTTGCCTCTGTGTTTATGAGGTTGAACTTTTTGCATGATTGCCTTTACAGTATGTATAAAAATATATTGCTGGCAGGAAAAATATGGAGTCTGAAGAAAAAAAGCATGCTTTGAATTTTAAGAGCAATGTAGTAGGGCATCTTTGGCATCTCAGTGATTAGGAAGAGGAACTTGGGTAGGACACAAAACTTCATCATAAACCAAGAAGCTGGCTACTGCAAACTTTGGTTAAAGTAAATTTAGAAGTTATCTTCCTTTAATGGTTTCAAATTAAGATTTGTGTCCTATGATGGATTTAGGTGCCCCAAGAATCCAAATCACATCTAAAATTAAATGCAAAATTTTATTTTTTGTAAATGTAGTATTTACATAAACATCCTCTATTAAAATATGAATCATTTTATGAAACCATGGTTTCATTATTAAAAATTGGATTTGTTTTTATATGTGCATTTTGGCCACAGATGTAATTATTTAGTACCAAGCTACTATTCTCTGGCTAATTATCTTCTCCAGTTTCCATGGCCTGTTGTACTCCGTCAAGAGCACTGCTCTGAGACTTCTGCCAAAGTATACACCTAGGGAGCAGGTGTCTTGATAAATGCCAACTTCCTTATGGTCCCAGCGGATGCAAAGATGCACCTGCTGATTACAATTTCACCTATTGCACCAAGTAAGCACTTGTGATAGTGTAGGAAAACCTGCTTTTTAAAAAATTAGTTAAAATCCCCTCTTCACTTCTGCATGCCTTTGGTTTCTATCTTAGATATATTTGGCTTGGCTTCAAAACACCTTTAAAACCTGGAATTTTTCACCTCAATCTTTCCAGACAATTTACTGGTAGAGAGTTATATAGATGAGCAGCATCAATCTATATATTTGTTTTAATTTGTAACACTATTATATATTGCTTACTATGTACTATAGTATTATAGTACTATACGTACTATGTTTATATAATATACACACTAAGACTAAGGATTAAGACACGAAACTAGAAACCAGGTGACTGTGAGTTCAAGATCCACTTTAGCCATGAAAGCCAACTGAGTGACTTCAATAATTTTTTAAAGAGAAAAAAGACCTTTAAACCATAAAAATAAATAAGTGGGACTGTGTGTAGAATAGTGTGTAGAATATGGAAGTATTCTGGAGTTGGAAAGGGGAAATCCCCTTCCAAATAGCATGTACTATTTGATTTTAATCTTATGGTATAGATTGTCCTCATCCAGAATTGCTACATATTGATAAGAAGGAAAGATGTGGGTGAGATGATTGTAAGTGACCTCTTGTCTTTCTCTTCAAATTGCTATATATGGTGCAAGTAATTTTTTTTTTAATTTTACTTTTCACTCATATTCTTCACTGTGAAAAAGTTCAACTTCTACCATAACCTTACCAACTATTGAATACTGTCGTGCAATGTTTCAGATAAAAGTTATTTTAAAAGACAATTTTAAAATGAAAGTGGTGATATAAATGAAATAAATAATTTTAAGATGCTATTATTATTCTGAAGGTCAGTGGATGCCATCTAGTGGTGCTGCTGAGCTCCATAATGTCCCCACGCACCCTTAGAGTTATAAATTGGTTCTCTTCCCCCCTCCCCATCATAATTGTATATGCTGTGTACTTTGAGTAGCCTACTCTGTTTGTGGAAAACAAAGTAAGCTTGCCATAAACAACATAGAAAACTATTCTATTTACTAGTAATTTCTCTCTGGGGATTCCCAAATGCTGTTACATTCACTGAAAATTGCCTTGGTGTGATTAAGGCTGTTGGGTTTTTGTTTTGTTTTTTACTTCGTTGTAGTTCTGGACAAATGAAAGAAAGAAAAGTATTCTTTCTGCCCAGCCTAAAAGCTTATCTGTTCTAGCTATAATACTCCATTTATTTTGAGGATATTTTTTCTAATCTTGTTTGTGATATCAAAACTTTTAGAGGGTGCTCTGTTTATTTATTAAATTTCTATAGCCACTCAACTCAGCCAATTGACACTGGTGGCTTACAATTCTAAAATTATAAAACAATTACCAAACATTAAAATAGTAAAAGCCTCCACAAACAGCAAAAAAATACAAACAGCAGCTGTAATAATTATACAACTAACAGTAAAGTTAAGGGACCCATAACACTTTCTAGGCCAAAGTACATCTCCAAGTTTTTAAAGCCATCAGCATTTGGGTCGTTCTGATCTCCGAGGGGAAAATATATCATAAGGCAGGGGCTACAGCAGTGGAGGCCCATCTTCTACTTCCTGCCAGCCAACACTTTTTGCCTGAGAGGATCTGTGGCACGCCCAATCTGATTGAGTTGGATGGGTAGAAACTCTTGGGAAAAAAGCATCCAAGTAACCCAGTCCCAAGCCATGTAGGGATTTAAAGATGGAAACCAGCAAGTTGTATTGCACCTGGAAACACACTGGCAACCAGTGCTGCTCACGCAGTATTGATGTTACATGTGCCATGTAACCACCACCATTTATTACCCTTGCAACTGCATATAATTCACCACTTGTTTATACCCCTGCTAACAATCCCAAGCTCCAGTATTACAATGCTCTAAATTATTAGGAGCATCTGCAGAAGAATTTCCAGTTCTGTGCTGCATTCAATTGTTTTCTTTCACCCTTTGATGTCCCTTTTGAGCCCTATAAGCTTGCCAGATTTTCTCATGGGCAATAAGAAAGAAGATATATTGACAGTCCTTGTCCTACTTTACTAGTAGATATAATTATCCGGAGAGATGGCTAAACAAACAAACAAATAAATAAGAATATTTCATATTTCCATATTAATATGATATTAGAAGGAAGTATATCTTATTGGGTGTATTTTGTTGATAAGAATTCTAGCTTTCAGAACCTTCCATTTTATTTTCACTCCTTCCTTTTCTCTGTTTTTCCTCAGAACAATAATTTAATATTCTGAGGACTCACTAGCTGCTTTTAAAAAAAAAAAACCTGCAAATTTTGGTATTTCCCCAGGCTTGCTGATCTTTGTTCCTTATATGTCTTTTTGAATATTGAAGTATCCACCAATACAGAATGAGCTCACAATTTGTACAAGGGTCAATAATTTTTTAAAAAAAAATTAAATAGTTTCTACATTTTCAGGACTTTCATACTTGGTTCTAATGTAACTGTAGTTTGCTAATCTAAATATCTTCTACATGGACAAGAAATGGATTTTGAAAGTTTCAGAAAAAGATCTTTCCCAGTTAATGTGGAAATTCCTGCATCCAAAGCATGTACTTTGAATTGGACCGTGGCTCTTCTTTGCACACCTGGGCAGTTTTAATATTTTCATATAAGGGTCTGATATTGTTGAGATAGCTACAGAAAACAAAAATAGCAGCAGTGTTCTAGTAAAGAGAAATTAAATATATTGATTTAGCTCTTGAAAATGGAAGGAACCTTTCTTTTTATGAAATAGCCTATAGCCTGTGGAAGAATGGTAGATGTGACTTTCACCAATTCCTACTTCCCATGCTCTCAATAGTCCCTCTGGAGAGGATATTGTGGAATACAATGAGCTGCATGGTGACAAGGACAAAGCCACTGATAGAATTGCTACTGGAGCCTAATGTTCCCTTGGTGGGGAAAAAAGCTCAAATCCAAGGCACTCATTAAGTAATCAAATAGGAGAACTATATTGCCAACTACAGAACTAACAACCTAGAACCAAAAAAAAAATTTCCTGACAGAACGATTAATCAGTAGAACAACTTGTCTCCAGAAGTTTGAAATGGTATATAGACCCTGTACCCGTGATGGCGTATTTGTATGTATGCGCAATTGCAGAGATCCAGCTGGTCTTTGGGCCTCCGCTGTCCGTGCGCATGATTGCAGCAGAAAATCCAGATGGTCTTTGGAACTCTCCTACGCATGCACATGTGATTGCTCATGTATGTGTGAGTGCCTGCGTGCAGCGTGCGTGCATTGCATGTGCAAAAGCTGCATGCATACACAGTTGGTGTGGTTGCACATGCAGCACATGTGGAGGAGCTGCATACAAGTGCAGATGGCACTCACAAAGTGCATACCGTACTTTTCGGCACTCGGTAAGTAAAAGATTTGCCACCACTGCCCTATACTATAGGTTTCCTGTCTGAACGGGGGATTAGACTAGAAGACCTCCAAATCCCCTCCAATTCTGTTACTCTATTCTAACTATAGTCATTTTCAGAAGAAATATGAAGAAATGACTAGGAGTAATCACCACAGAGTATTTATCATATATAGTATATGGTAAAGTAAAGGGATCCTTAATGTAAAATCAAATGTATGATTACAATGAAAGATCAGTAATAAAAATAATTCTTCAAACTCTTAATAGTATTTAAATTCATTTTATACATAGAAATTAATCTATTGATCAACCCATTAAAACAGCACCATTGTAGAATATGTATTATTTACATATTTTCTATAAATGGTGTAAAAACCTGTTAATACTATATTCTCTTTTACATAAACCAAATAATTGGATTAACATTCTACAAGTCTCTTTCAACGTCTTTTAAAATATTTAAAGAGAGATGTGGATCAAATATATATGAAATGGTAATTAAAATAATTAAAACTGTTTTATTTTAAACAGAGAAGAATAATTGTTCCTGTTATCTTACTAGTTCTTTAGGAATGGGGCAGTGATGTCAATGCCCACACTTTTTATAAGAATATCTGACATACTTTTACACTATACAACCTGTAATGAAAAGATAGAATTTTGTAATTTTTGGAAGAAATTTCAGGGTTATAATTTGCAAATATTTAGTTAAAATAGATTTATCTGACGCATTTATACTTTCTTATTTTAGACTTCTCAAAGCAATTCATAATGACAGAGATTCATACAATAAAAACAGAATAAAAATGTTCTATTTGAGGGCAGTAGGGGAGTATGTGTTAATCTTCAGGGAAAGTCAACATAAAAAGCTTTAAATACCTTTTCTGATGCTATTCCACCAGGCAGAGTCCCCACAGAGAAGGCCTTTCTCTTCATCACCTCTAGCTGACAAGCAACAGGCTGTGGCCTGGAGATCAGCAGGATCCTGGAACTGCAGCTGCCTAGGCATATTTTATAGATGTATTGCAGCCATTGTTAAGTAAACAGATTTTGAGTTTGTTATAGCTTTATTGCTATAACAATAAATTATTGAGTTTGTTATAGCTTTATTAATTGCAGTACATTAAATATGGTTGAGGAGACTTTTTCTCCTTTCACGTTCAGTTCACCTCCCATGTATCATGTAATCATATTGGCAACAGTGTGGAAGAGATCTGCCATTACCTTCTTTCTGAATGTTTTTTTCCCAGTCTGGTCTATACTGCTAGAATTTCCTAATGATCTCCTATTCAAGATGGCCAAGGGAACTTATGGTTGTGACAGCAACCTAGCAACCATAAATATTATATATGTACATTATGACATCACAGGCAGTATCTTGGACCCAAACCAGACCCAAGGACAGCCTTATACAGAGCACATTGTAAGAGTCCATTCTGTGGTTAACAATGTATGATTCACTGTGGCCAACTTTCCTTATCTAGAATGGGTGAAATTGAAGAATTAGCTCCAAAGGCTACAAAATGTTTCTAAATTACAGATGTCATCTCTACTGGCTTTGCAAAAAGGTCCTTTGACTGCATGTACTTGCAAGAGCTTGGAGGGAGTTCCATGTGTTCTCCATTCCCATGGTGAGGATGACATTTTAGTTCACACGTGTGGTTGGTTTTCTTTTTTCTTTTTAATTTAACTTAAATTCCCTAGACTTTTCTTATCAGTAGAGGGAGCCATAATACTGAAAAATGTCTATCTGCTGATGGGGAAGAAACTGCAATTTATTGGTAAGAGATTTTGCTACCAATACAAAGTCATGAAAATGAGATAAAATGTTAGAATAAAAGCAGTACAAGAATATGTAATATTTAGAAGAAAATAAAAAGTGGCCCTATTTTTGTTTGATCTGTGGCTATTGGCGTGGTCCGTGGCTGCAGACTCTGAAATAGTTCCTTCAGGTAAACTAGGTGCAACTCCATCTGGATTCAGTGAGTTGACTATGGGACAATTGAAGTTCACAACATATCCAAAAAGTGGGAGGGAAAAGATTGATATTTATAATGTGATAAAAAATATACTTTTATTTTGCTTTCGCTTTCCCTAGTACATCTCAAGTTTCTGCAAAACTGTGAGGAATGATCATCACCACTACTACCATCCCAAGAATAAATCTCCCAAATGAATTCAGGTCAACTTCCAAATTACCATACACGATTCATTTCTCTAAAAAAATGAATATATACAGAAAATAGACCCACTTCTATTTGCAAGAACATAAATGATTTCTTGTGGAAATATTCACGTAATATGCACAGAAAATACTAGGACATCCTTGGTCTCAGAGAAATTCTTGTGACACACTGCTAGATTCTCTTCTTGGAGCTTGTAAGCACCTGAATAACTTTCCTTTGGTGATCCATCAGATTTTTTGTTCTTTCAATTGGCCATGCTGCCATGGTAATTATTTTGGGAAAAGCAGGACTCTGGTACAATGATTTCCAATCTTAACTATTATAAATTTGTGAACTTTAACTCCCAGAATTCCTCAGCTCTTTTTCAGGGAAAAAGCTTTTTTTTTTTAATGTGGCATTTCTGACATTATAAGCATCAAAGCAATTAACAAATTACCAGCATGTAGCATAGACTCAAAGTACAAAGAATATCAAGAGTAGTTTAAAGTTTTTAATTTTATATATATATATTTTAAATTCTATTCCTACGTCATTGACATTAATGTCCTAGACTTGAGTTTTAGTTTTGTCCATGCAGAGATATGCTGTAAAAAAATTGGTATTATGATTCCATTAATTTCCACTTTCTGAAATCTGTGTGACTTCTGCTACTAATCTTCAGAGATTCTTAAGATTTCATGGATCAAAACCTAACAGCTATCTAAATGCAAATAGAATGTAAATATTGCATTATAATTAAGTGTTGTATTGAATTTGACAGTAATGTGAGAAAAAAGACTCACATTATCAGAATAAAACAGCAGTAAAAAAAAGATTAGAGGTGATTAATTTAAAAAAGCACTTGGAAATGTGAGCTTTTAAAACAAATATTTTACTGCATTGTATTACTCTCATTAGCCTATGGTTCTTATAAACACAATTTTCACATGTGAGTCTACAAATGTGAAAGAACACATATATCTCTAGGCATGACAACACACAGTAATATTTATGAAATTACTGCCAAAAATCATACTTATAAATGATCTCAGGACTCACATAAAAACAACAAGCACAAAGCTCCAATTGACAAAAACTCTTAAGGCTATTAAACTAAGTAAGAAAATGCCAATATTAAGACAAGTAGAAAGAAATGGCATACAAGTATTTTATACAATGCACATATTCTTGCTGATAGTTTTAATCTATTGATCTCTAACTTTGTGTCAAAATTAAACATATTACTTGCCTATCTAGAAAATAATAATGAAGTCAGTTTTTTATATTATAATCACCATCACTGAACCCTCATTATACCAACAGCCCCCTTCACAAGGCCTAATACTAATTTTTCATGTTTTCAATTTCTTATGCATTTCTTTGCTTCTGCAGTTGTCAAACACGTTTTAAGCTCTTATTTCTTCCATTCTGGTTTATTCAATAAAGACCAAGGGGTGCTAATTATAATGCTAGCTAGGCACTAAGACATTGAAAAATAACTTTAATTATACTATTTTATTATTAAAAAAAACAATGATTTTCATTAGCTCATTTGCATCAACTGGTTGGAAAAATGAATTTCAGTAATGCTGAAGCTCTTAGTCCATAAATAGCCCAGTTTGGTCCAGATTATTTTGGGGGTTTCCAACTTTCAGGGAGAAAAGAAGAAGAAAAGAAGAAGAAAAGAAGAAAATCTATCTTTTCATGAAAACCAGTTTGCTTCTGGGTACATTCAAGGTTATCACTTTTAAAGCCGTACATGGTTTGGGGCCAGGCTATTTGAAGGATTACCTCTCCTACTATTACACCCACCTGGCACACTATAACAGGAAGTCATGGTAAGTTGTAGGTCACATCTACTAGGCTTTTACATCTGATGGGATCATGAAAAAGGGACTTCTCGTGGTAGTCCCTTCTCTTTGGAACATCATCTCTCCTAAGACATTATTGACCCCCCACCCGAACCCTTTTCTGAAAGAACCTCAAGACATGATTTTTTTTCAGTGGGCCTGGGGACCACAAATGGAGATGGAGCCGATTGTGTGCTTGCTTGATTTGATTGTATTGCTGCCAGGGGTGGGTAGGGTAGGATGGATTTTATGGATTTATATGTTGTGAATTTTTAATGTTGTAAACCACCCAGATTCACCTACTGTATGTGTCAGTTGAGTGGACATATAAATTTGTGAAAGAAATGAATAAATAAATGAAAGAATACTATGAAAAAACACAGAAGCACACATTTGCTTTTTAACACATTGGATTGAATTGTGTTAAATTAGATAGAAGCGTATCTCCTATTTTGGGCATATCTTCAAATTCTCCAAACAAGAGTATTTGAAAAATACATTAGAAACAAAGCTGCCCTGAAGTTTAGGGTTAAAATATAGTGGATTCGGAACTGTATCAAATTATCCCATTCCCTTTTAAGATTTGGATTTTGTCTAAATGCAATTCATCTCCTTATATTATAAGAATATGAGCCATTTCTTTTTTCCCAACCACATATCTTAGGGACTGTGGTGATTCATCTTCATTAGCATCAACTTTCCAGTACACTTTCTATTTACTTCAGGAATAAGGAGGTAACAAAGCTCAGATAATGGTTTTGCTAATATATAATATGACAAGTGGTCCAGCCCTAAATAGAGCTGAACAAGGTGAGGGGACTGGACTTTAAAATGCAATTTTATTGATAATTTGCATATTAAACAACATTATTTCCAGTTCCTGTTAAACTGTTTTATCCAGACATGCATACACAAAGTGCCACTTAAATGCCAACTCCAAAAATACAAAACTACTGAAAAATAATTTTTTTTATTTTCACACACATACCTGTAAACAATAATCTGAGGAAGGAAGCTGAATGCTAGGCAATATTGCTGACACAATGTCAGCACATTGCCAACAATGCGTGTCTTTTTACCAAACCTTCAGTCCTGTGAGTGTTATAGCCGAAAACCCGGTCCAAATCGGTTAAGGAAAACACAAGAAACGGGGTCAGTATAGATGACCGCGAGG